>JALLAP010000108.1:0-19201 GCA_036939355.1 Thalassiosira profunda | reverse complement strand
TTCGGAAGGCGCGTATCTCGCCACGGCAGACGAAGCCCCATTGAACGAGGCCACGTTCGTCGATGCAGGGTACACCATCGAAGCCTTCGTGAAGCTCCCACCAACGTTCCTCGACGGCTCGGGCCCTTTCCGATGGACGGGCGTCGTGGCCCGCTCCGGGCTCATCACGGATGTGTTGGTCGGTGAGGAAGTATCGGGCGACACGAATGAGCCGTTGGCCGTCCTCGGCGTGTCCAACCTCGCGGAAGCGCAGTTCGCCAGTTGGCCCGTGGATCAGGCCACGGCGCCGCGCAAGGCCGTCACGGCGTGGTCGTCGCCGCTCGATCTCGAGCGGTGGTATCACGTTGCGGCCGTCAACGATGGAAACCAAACGCGCATGTACGTTGACGGGTGGCCGGCGCGGCGGGATCCGGTCTACGAGACGGGCGTGGCGGGACTGCTCTCCGCGGGCAGGAGCTGGTTGATCGGTGCCTCGTTTTATGCGGATCGGACGAAGGTGTTTGGCGGGTGCATTGGAGAAGTGCGCATCACGGCGCGGGCGTTGTCTGTAGAGGAGATGTTGCTGTCTCGAAGAAAAGAGGAATGAAGGACACGGATCATACGTAGGTAGAGGCGTTCATTTCGATGTAGGACCAAGTAGGACATGAAACTTCCGGCCACCATTGCAATGGACAGGAAGAGGAAGTCCCGCCGGAGGATCCTCTTCACGCGCGCCTCTTCCTCGGGGGTCAGCGGCATGGTTGCGGCGTTGGGGAGGCGGAAGCAGGCTGAGAGGAGGTTAGGGGATCTTTGGTTGGTTGACACAAAGCGAAAAAGATACTTTTTTGCAGTCTTATGTCATGTCGCATGTCGGCAGCGTGCCGCCCGAGCAGTTCAGACGAGACGGACCCCCTCGCCTCGACCAAGGCGTTGCCGTGGTCTAACTCGTTGGACCGGGCGGCGTGGCTCGGTCGGCGGCCGCTTCGGCTAGAGAAGGTGACACGCTGTTTTGAGGCTGGGGTGCATCGAGTTGTGGGCAAGGGGAAGGGCGTTGGCGTCCTGGTCACAACATAAGGACGGAAAAGAGGAGGTTCATTCAAACCACAACAACGACACAATGTCTTCGAAAGACCTCGAAGTCCGCAAAGTGGACGTTTATCGTACCTTTTCAGGAGGTGCAGGTTAGTTGCCAAGCATAGCCAACGCCATCTCTTCTTGGGCCTGCACGTCCATCTCAGCGTCCTCGCTCTCCGAATCGCTGGAATCGCTTCCCTCGTACAAGTCCACGTTCTTGGCCGTCACCGCCTCCTCGACGTCGCCACCCTCACTTGCCTCACTGCCATCCTCGTCCGAATAGCCTCCGCCCAGGGTGACCTCCACGCCGCCTTCCTCCTCCTTGCCGTCACTCTTTGCATCCACGCCCTTCTCCTGCATCCTCCGCTTCTTGTGCTTCCCCTGAATCCGCTCCTTCTCCTCCCTCCGATCCAACTCCCTCGTTTCGTCGAGGCGACTGCGCACCCGCGCGAGGTATTCCTCCCTCGCTGAGGCCAGCTCGCTTCCGCCCGCCGCTTCATTTCCAGCAGACAATGCTGCAACAGTGTCGCTGGCGGAATCCTCCCCGTGGATCACGTCGTCCTCGACGTCGCCGTCGTCCCCAAAGACGATCTTCTTGTTGGCGCCCGTGCTCGAGCCGTCGATGCGGATCTTCTTCGCGTGCCGCGATTTGCTCGCCTCGTGGAGGCGGACGTCGGGCAGCGGCTGGGATTTCTCGCCCCACTCGTGGACCTGCTTCACCACCAGCAGTCCGTCGGCGTCTTTGCCGTCCTCGTCGCTGTCGTCGTCGTCGTCCCTCGACCGCTTCTTCTTCTCTTTCTTCGATGCCTCCAGCGCCTCCTTGGCCTTCTCGGCAGCCTTCCCGCCCTTCTTCCCCAGCTTGGCAATCTTCTTCTCCAGCCGCTCCGCCTTGATCTCCTCCTTCAATTGCTGCAATCGGTAATCGACGTTCTTCTTCTTCCGTTCCCCCTCCCGATTCGTCAGCTTCTTCAGGAACCGCACCGTGGGCATGGCCGCCAGCCCCAAGCTCAAGGCATATCCCTCCAACGGCAGGTCCGTCACGCTTCCGAAAATCTCCTTGTTGGGCATGAGGTGGACGCTCCGCAGATAGGACTTGAACGCTTTTTTGGCCAGCAGATTCATGTCCGGACTCGCCGCAACCACCGCAGCCGCCTTCTTCGACACCACGACAGCCCGATTGGGGTTCATGCTGCACGTCTTGACGGGAATCTTGGCTTCCTTCAACGCCTTCGCCATCCCCTCCTCCTCCTGCGGCAACACCAGCAATAGCGCCTTGCCCCCAGCCGTGTACCGCGCCGTTCGTCCCACGCGGTGGATGTACATCTCCACGTCTTCCGGGGCGTCGGCCTGGACGACCCAATCCACTTTGGGAAAGTCGAGTCCTCGCGCCGCCACGTCGGTCGCGAACAACACCGCATGGGGCCGCTGCAGAAAATCGAAGTACAACTTCGTCCGCGTCTCCTGCTTCAATTTGCCGTGGAGGGCCATGAGCGGCACGCCCGGCTGCATGGTGCAAAACACCTGCCACGCGTGACGGACCTGCGAGCACGACGAGAAGAAGATGATTGTCTTGCACCGCAGGTGGGATTTGATGAACGAGTAGACGGCGTTGAGCTTGTGCTCCAGCGGCACGGTCATGACGCTCTGCTCCAACCCCTTCGGGGTCTTGCTCGCCTCCTTGTCGTGGACGCCCAGGTATTCCGGCCGATGGAGGGACAAGGCGGCCAGATCGGCCACGCGCTTGGTCTGCGTCGCCGAAAACAGCATCGTCTGTCGCCCGACGCTCTCCTCCCCCTCGTCCCCGCTCTCCTCGTCGTCGTCGCCTGAATTCCCCGGCGGAAGATAATCCAAGATGCGGAGCATCTGCTCCCGAAAGCCCATGTCCAAGATCCGATCGGCCTCGTCGAGCACCAACACGCAGACGCGATCGACCTCCAATCCTGCCGTCTGCTCCAAATGCTGCAGCAATCGTCCCGGCGTGGCCACGATGATGTTCATTCGGGGCACGTGGCGCTGCTCCAGTCCAAACTCCTTTTTGCCCCCCACAAGCAATCCCGCCGAGAAGTTGTGGTGACTTCCAATATTGCGAAGCACTTGAAAGGTCTGGACGGCGAGCTCGCGGGTCGGGGAGAGGACGACGGCGCCGGGTCCGTCGGCGGGGGCGTACCGGCGGCGGTGGAGCTTTTCCAATAGGGGAATGAGGAAGGCGAGCGTTTTGCCGCTGCGAAAATGAAGATGAATCGCGATGTATGTGAGCATTATTTGCAAATGAAAATCACTCAGTCAACAAAGCTGCGAACGATAGAGAACTCACCTGCCCGTCCGTGCGGCGCCCAAGATATCCCTTCCTCTCAGCGCATGGGGGATGCACGCGTTCTGGATGTCGGTCATCGTCCAGAACTGCTTCTTGGCGCTCAGGTTGTCGCCCTTATTATTTCTCTGATTCCTATTCGGCCCGCCGTTCCTCCCACTCCTGCCTCGGCCTCGCTTGCCGCCATTCTGATGTTGTTTGCCGTCGCCCTCCTCCAATCCCCGGAGGGTGGCCTCGCTCAGCGGCAGGCTTCGGAAGGCGACCTTCTGGGCGAGCGGGGGGGCGTAGCCGCGTGCGGGACACTCGTCGCGGAGGCGGCGGCGGAGGCGGGCGATGCTTTGGCGTTCGGACGACTGGGCGGTGGGCCGCTTGGCGGCTGAGGCGGGCGCCATGGCGACGGATATGAATGCGAGGTTGGACCCGAGTGGGGAGCGGGGGTTGTTGTTCTTTGACAAAAAAATGAGTGGTCCTGCGCCCTCGACCACCCATTTTCGTCCGGCCGGTCCGCTTCAACTTCCACTTCTTCCGCCGCCGTCAAGCTCTCGGCATCCGCTCCCACCCCTCGGCGGCCCGCACGCATCGCCCTTGCAAGCACCGAGTAGTCCCAAACCATGCCCAGGTCCAAGCGCGCGCAGCGGGGTGAGTTGGCGGCCCTTTATTTTTTGCAATGTTGCTTTGGTCGGACGACTCTTTTCCACCGGCGCGGCGGCACGGCTGTCTCCTAGCGGTGGACGTCGCTCGGTGGGCCTCTAGAGCGGCGACGCGTTTATCGCGCCAATGTGTTGCAGGTATGGACGAAGGCATGCAGAGATGCAGCAGTTGTTGCCCCGGCGATTGTCTGGTGTGCACATATATCATGCGCATCGCTTTTTCGACGTCCACATCTTATGCATGCACACTCACATCACTTCAACGATGCTCCAAACCCAACGCAGTGGCCCTCACCAAGACGGCCAAGAAGACGCGGGACCACAAGGCCTCCTACGTCGAGACCGTCCGCGAGGCCATCGACGCGAGCGATCGCGTCTACCTCTTTTCCTATGAAAACATGCGCTCCAATCACTTCAAGGACGTCCGGCTCCACTTTCGCGGCGGCAGCAACAAGGATGCCATGAGCGACGGAAATGATGGAGGAGGGAGCGAGGGGCGGATCTTTCTGGGAAAGAACAAGCTCCTCCAAATTGCGCTGGGGCGGACGCCGGAGGACGAATATTTGGACAATTTGCACCAACTCTCGAAGGTATTGTCGGGATCGGTGGGAATACTGTGCACCGCGCAACCCGCAAAAGACGTCGAGAAATACTTTGCCACCCTCGCGGTCGAGGACTTTGCCCGCGCCGGCGCCGTGGCGCCCGAAACCGTCATGTTGACGAAAGAACAGGTGGAGACCCACCCGGTCAGCATGGTCGAGCAATTTCGCAAGTTGGGGCTGCCCGTCGAAGTCAAGAACGGACGGGTGGCCTTCGTCGGCGGACGGGAGGAGTGGGAGGTGTGTCAGGAGGGGAAGGAACTGAGCGTCGAGCAGTGCAAGATATTGGTGCACATGGGGGTGAAGCTGGCGACGTTCAAGATCGGTTTGGTGCGACGGTGGGAGAAGGACGACGGGGCGGTGGAGGAGTTTTGAGGCCCGACGCGGAATGAAGATCAACCTGCAGTGGCGTGGTGGTGTCGATCACGTTCGATGTATGAGAGGGGTAGACCCTCGACGGTTTGCGGAGGAGTTGGCCATCAAATGTACTCGATCAGTATGCTTTCCGCCATCGAGGTCCACAGCCCTGGCCATCAAGCCCGGCATCAAGCGTCGCTCTTTCTATGTAATCTGAGCAAAGATAGGACGAATGTGCGATTGTGATGATCATTCCACTGCTTTCAGACAATAGGCCAAAATAAGGCCATCGATTGAAAGGCCACGGGTGATGGAGAGTGCAAATACGGCCTGCATTCTAGGTATGCTGAGAATTCTTTTGAGTGTAAGCTTATTGCTGAGTGAGCCTCGTCCCATCACGCCCAGGAAGAGTTGTCAGCATTCTTTCTCAAATCTGTAGTTTGCTTCTGCTCGGCAAAGGTGTCTGACGGGGCAGCTCAAGGGCAGTTCAAGGCACTTCACACACGTTTCTACAAACTCACAATTGTCCTATCTCAGGTGTTCTCATGTACTCCTCGCGAAGAAAAAAGACTTATGTCAGATTGGAGAAGAGCTCGCATTCACTCCTCTTCGATGTTCGAGTCCCTTCTCGATCGCAGTTTCGGCGTTCGGGTGATGGAGTTGTTGACTGGAGCGATGCTCATGCATTTCCAACCTCTCCGGCTGATTGCACAGTTCGCAAGTCGAGCTGCACGCAGAGCAAGCTAGTTGTTTGGTTCGCCATTGCGAGCCTACTACAAAAAGCAGGCGGACAACTCGTAGAGGCGGCTCATATTCTCATCTCCGCTCCGAGCGCATTCGATAACTGCAATACTCACAACCGAAACGTAAGGTGCTTACCGGCCGAGTTGCACTCGCTCTGGCTGCAAAAGGGCTCTGTCTCGCCTGCTGCGCCAACGACCATCCGGCCATGACTGCTTGCACAACTACAGTTGATGAAGTCCCCCGCGCGCATCTATCCCTCCTATTCTCATCCCGTGCCACTCTCTGTATTGTCTAAGCCTAAGCATCGCGATAACCATGAAGGTCTCCCTCGCTCTCGCGGCGCTGGCTGCCATCACCTCCGGCGCGCTGTCGATCGATGTCTCGTCGTCAGGGCTCGACGATCCCAAGGTCTCCAAGGGCAAGGAACACCGCCTCCGCTTGCCCAACCACAGGGGCGCTTCCTCCTCCACCGCCCGGACTGGGGTGGCCAATGGCAGAGCCCTGAAATCGACCACGAAGGGCACAACGACAAGCACAACAACAGCGCCCCCTCCGCCCAACGATGAGTGCACCGCAGCGGAGGTGATTGCATGGCCAAAGAAGAACACGCCTACGACTGTCAGTGGCACTACCATTGGTTCCACGGACGAAGACCTCGGGATTGTTCCAGATACTTGTCCGAAGCCAAGTGGCCGGCCCGTCAGGACCAATCGTGGCGTCTGGTACGCGTTGACTGTACCGAACAACAAGAAAGTCTCGGTCACGTGAGCCCTCCAGAGTGCTTCTTTTGCAATGCTTTTCGGCGTCGCCAATCTCATCAAACTCTTGCACAGGCTCTCCACCTGCAACCAAGCCGACTACGATACCCAGATCTCCATTTTCCGGGCTACGGACGAGGACGCCAACTCTTGCTCCGGCGGTCTTGTATGTGTTGCCGCCCAAGATGATGCTGACGGCTGCGATGTCACGACCGAGCTTGGCGATTTGAATCTCGATCATCCCTTGACGTACTACATCCTCGTGCACGGATTCGGTAAAGTCGGGGAGACAGGTAACTTCGACTTGACTGTGTCACTGGTCACCTTTGCTCAGTGTGTGCAGGAGTGCAAGAGCACATGCCAGAATACATTCGGCTTCAGCAACAGCGCTCCTACTCCTGCTACAACAACTACTGCTAACGCCCCATCATCGGGCGAATGAAACCAACCCTTGAACGCGCCTTGGAGGGAGCGAGACGTGAACACCTGCGCCAAGACAGCCGCCCCAAAGCCACCCATGAAGCGACGCCCCGCGGCATTCACCTCACGAGCCAGTAGAGACAAGCCCACCCTCTGTCCTGTTTGATTTAGCATTCTGTTGCATCCTGTTTGGAATTGACTGTTGGTAACAGCTGAGGAAATCTAAGAATTGCCAGTATGCTCTACGCCATCGTCTTCATCTATTCCGCACATCGTTCAGATCGCCTGCCGTAAGCACTCTCCGCCTGCACCGCCATCGCCTCGATCCGGCGGGCGACGTCCTGGCCGTAGGCAGGGCTGCGGATCGCCACCTCCCTCATCGGGCGGTTCCGACGCGGCGGGGTTTGCATTGTTTTGGCGCCAGCTCCGCGACCGCTGCAACTTGCTAGTGTGGCGGTGGACCTCCGTCTGGGATGGGTGATCGGGATATGCGATGGAGGTGGCGGAGACGAAGGCGGCGTCGTCGCTTGTCGCTGTCTTTCGCTGCAACCATTTGCAGCCGGTCGTCTTAGCTCGTGATTCGCCGCCCTTCGCCGCTGCCGAGCACCGTTCGAGGGCCTGCATCATTGCAGCACGGTCGCCTTTTTACCGTGCCGCAAGTGCGTGGAGCGCCGCAGCTCGTGATTCGTCGCTGGCTGCCCATCGTCCTCCGTCCCGGTTGCACCCCTCGTCGCGTCCCTCGCCAGAGAGACAATGATGTGCACATTGATGTGCACAAGTCTGCCCTTCAAGCACAAGAGCCCTCCGCTCGCTGCTCTCGCCGTCCCCTCTCCGAATCTCCGGGTTCAATCCATCATCGTCGCTGCTTCCCACTTCCTTCTGGCGTCCTGCTTTGCCTTTGCTTGGCACTGCGCTCGGGCCCCCGCCGGCGCCCGACGGACGGCGCGGCAGCAAGCCGATTTCAAGCGAGAAAGGCATTCCTACGTAGAATTATATTTATTCCTACTCCGTAGAACATCAAAAATCTCGTGCAACGTCTTTTTCGCTTGTGTCCTTTTTGCAGCGACCCCCCGGCCCCCGCCCAATCAATCGTCTCACATTGTATTGCACCCTCCCGCCCGCCACGCTGTCGCCCCACGCACCTCACCCCGCCGCCGATTGCAACCATGTCGGCCAACACCATCCTGCCGCCGAGCATGTACTCGTCCGCGCCTCCCTCGGGAGCACAAAAGACGACCCAGAAGTCCGTCCAATCCGACGGCTCGACGGTCTACGTGCACCACATCTCCCACGGGGCCGCCGCCCCGCCGGCCCCGCCCCCGCAGCCGGCGTTCATTCCTTACCCCATGCCGACTCCGGCGCCCATGTACACGCCCTTTTATCCCGCGCCGCCCTCGTTCGGCTGCCCGTACATCCATCAAGAACAACAACCCACCGTCGTGGTGTTGCAAAAGGAGCCCAAGAAGGGCGACGGCAAAAACAACAAATCGGCAGCGGACGAGGCCGCGAAGAAGAAGAAGGCCGAGGAGGATATGAAGAAGGCGGAGGCCGCGGCCAAGAAGAAGGCCGCGGAGGACGCGAAGCGAAAGGCCGAGGAGGAGGCACGGCGGAAACCCCAAAAGTTCTCCAAATTCTCGATTGTGTCGATCATCGTCTTCTTTTTGGCGCTGGTGTTTGGGCTGGCGTGCGTTTTCAAGACCTACGAGGCGTACGATTGGCGGATGGCCGGCCTCGATCCAGAAGATGAAGATTACGCCGTGGCTCGAGCCGTGGCCGTGGGCACCGGCGGCGCGGCCACATTGTGCTTCGTCATCGCGACCCTATGCAGCTTTTACGCGGGCATGCGGCACAAGTCGAAATCGCGGGGGAACAAAAAGCACTGCTGCCTCGGCGGATTGGTGATCGCGGGGTGGATCCTGTTCTGTCTGTGTTTTATCAACGCGCTGATCATACTGGTGCTGGCGTTCGACGACGAGAATGTGATATACCCGGAGGTGGTTTGGACGGCACTGATCGGGAGCGTGCTGAGCTGGATGATGATGTTTGGCTATTCCGAGATGGCGCGACGATTGTAGCGCTTTTAGATGCTACGAGAGTGGCCCCAACAGGAAGAGAATGTGAAGTAGATGTGCCAGCTAGATTATAACGACAAACACGGTTCATATCGCACGTTCGGAAATACCTAAGTATGTAGCAGCAACCGGTCAAATCATACCTACTGTTCAACACAGACTCGAGGACACACCATCAACGACAACTAAGCGACGCCTCTTCTTCGACATAGAATTTTCAGTTTTCTTTTCCTTCGTTGCAAAACGACGATTGCGACAGCTCCGGGCTTTCACCCGCCACGTTGCCATCCCGGAAGCCTCACCATGAATTCACCGTCCTCATCCCATGACCATCCCACCACTGTTGTTGAATTGTCCCACGGGCTGACTCCGCGCCGCTCCCTTTCTCTTGGCATACACAATCGCCGCCACTGCCACGGCCGCGGCCACCGCCGCCGCGATGCCAATGTACATCGCCGTCTGCGAATCTATGTCGGAAGCGAACGGGATGGCGAAGCCGTCCTCGTTCTCGGAACGAGCTATGGACTGACCGGCGTCGTCCTCCGCGGCGGCCTTGCCCTTCTTTGCGCTCTTGCTTCCGGCGTCCCCCTCCGCGGTGGTGGGGCTCGACGTGCCCTTGCTCTTGGCCGACTTCACCGACTTTGCCATGCTAAAACTCAGCTCAGATTTGCTCGACTTCGACGACTTGCTTTTCGATGACTTTGACGGGAGACTCAAGCTGAAGCTTTTGCCCGACTTCGACGGAAGGCTCAAGCTGAAACTCAGATCGCTCTTGCTAGATTTGCTTTTGCCCGACTTTGACGGAAGGCTCATGCTGAAGCTCAATGCCTTGGAGCTCTTGGAGCTCTTCGTACTCTTTGTCGACTTCGACATCGTTGGGGACGACGACGGCGACTTCTTTGTGGTTGGCGAGCTCGTGCTCTTTGCGGCCTTGCTCGTCTCCGCTCCGGCATCCGCCATGAACTCGATGCCCCCCACGCCCATGGACAGCGAGAGCGGGGCAGCGGCGAACGTCGCCGCCGCGTCCTCGTCCTCCAATATTCGCGCCTCCGCCAGCGCCCACGCGTCCCGGACGATGGCGCGGCGGCGGATGCCCCGCATCGGCGCCGCCGCGAGCTGGGCGGAGGCGGCGGCGGCCAGGGCGAGCGTGGTCAGGAGGTGTCTCATCGTGATTGGGGCGTTGTTTTGCCGGGTTGTGGGGGAAGAGGAAGGTTGGGGCGGCTTGTGTTACAAGCTGGCGATCGTGGAAGCAAGTCAATTTCATTTTTGCGAGAAAGTGAAGTTCCTACACAGGGGTAAATACTATGTTGTCAGAAGTAGTACTAGATTCCCCTCTTACATATCGAAACAATTCAAGAGAACTGGACTAGAGCTACCCCCGAGGCGAAATTCTGGCTAATAATTTACCCCTGGGTAAATATTTTACTTCTGCTAGAAAATGAGCACAACTTGTGCACAACCCCACGCAATAAGGCAGCCAAGTGAAGTGCATCCCCGTCCCGGTCGAGACTGAAAGGATGGAGGTTCTTTGGCATTATGAATAGTTCTGCTGTCTCATTCTCTGTTTGGATTTTCCTCCACGAGGCCTGCCTTGTGCAAGGCTGCCCACAGATCCCGTCGTTTCCTCCACACATCTTTCGTCTTCACGATCCACTCTCGGTATCCCTCGTCCGCGTCGCGCCATTGTCTGCCACTGTATTTGCCGAAATCAAATGTATACTCCACAGAAATTGACTCTTTCTTCCTTTGCTCTGGCTGCTCTTCCGGCTTCTTCTGGAAGTCGTCCTCGTCCGACAAATCTGGTTCTTCTTCCACGAGACCGCCTTCGTGAAGCGCGATCCACAAGGCCTTTCTTTTCTTCCAAACACTCGCCTCAATCACCCAATCTCGGTAGTTTTGAGGGACCTGGCCCCACTCCATACCGTAAAATTTGCCGAAGTCGAATGTAAACGCCACTCCATCCACCTCCTCTTCGTCTTCTTTCTCCAACTCCAAATTGAGAGGAGCTTCGTCGACGAAGTCGCTGAGATACAATGCATTCCAAAGCGCCGGCCTCTTGCGGTAGACGTCCTCCTTCAACAAAAAGTTGTTCAGGTAATCGAACGGTATCTCGTCAATTGACATCCCTCGGAACTTCCCAAAATCCAGCTTGTAGTTGTGTTGGTACGATCCCTTGCTCTTGCTGCCCTGGGCGAGCGTTCTCCTGATGCCCTGAGACTTTCGTGCCAGCTGCTTTGCCATCCACGCGTCGACAGTCCCTTTGAAGCAAAAATAATCTACCTGCACCGAATCTTGCTGACCGACTCGGTGACACCGATCCTCCGCCTGCTTCATGATGCCCGGAGACCAGTCGAGCTCCATGAAGACAACGTGAGAGGCAGCGGTCAGCGTGAGGCCCACGCCTGCGGCACGGATACTTCCTATGAACAATCGGCAGTTCGGGTCATGTTGGAATCGATCAACAGCGTCGGCACGCGTTTCGGAATCCATCCCACCAATGATATGTACACATTTCTCGCCAAACTCATTCGCTAAATCCAGAATGACTCGCCGATGATGCGCAAAGACAACCACTTTTTCGCACCGCGTGTATTCTTTGAGCAGCTGCACTGCCGGCTCGACCTTCAGCGACGCCGTGTAGCTGCGTATGCTCGCGAGGGCCTTGATGGCGTCCGCACCAAGTCTGTCGATCCCGTACTTCCTCAACGTCGCCCCCTCCCCGAACGCCCCCAGGCTTTCCTCCGAATCATTCGACGACCCTTTCCACCGTTCCGCGGCCGAGAGGTCGATCCCGAAGGCATCGAAGGCAAAACTCTGCTCTTTTTCGGTGGCCTCTTCCGACCCTTCCAGGGACACAATCGAGTAGAGCTTGGGCGGGAGGTCACTCAGCACGTCCACCTTCTTCCTTCGCAGCATTCGCGGCTGCATCAGCCGCTTCAGCTCGCCCAGGTTCGACACCTCGTTGAAGGATCCGCCCCACGTCTTCTCGAATGCGTAGTACGAGCTCCATTGCCGTTCCTCCAGCGCCCATAACAGCGGGTAGATTTCGTTTGGCCGGTTCAATATGGGTGTACCCGTCAACAGCCAGATGTAATTGGCTTGGATGCCGTTCCCGTCTTTGATTCCCAAGATGGCATCGCTCCGTTTCGTCCGGGACGATTTCAGGTAGTGGGCCTCGTCGCAGACGAGCACATCATATGTCATCGATTGCAAAATATGTCGATATTTGTGGCAGATGTCGTAGTTGACGATCTGGATTGTTCCTCGAGATGCGTGTGCGTCGAGCGGCTCGGTCTTGCCCGCAGATATTACGTGCAGCCCATCCTCAATTGGGAAGTATCGTTCGTCCAGCCATCGCCCCAGCTCGTCTACCCAAACGGCCACCACCGATTTCGGGCAAATGATGAGCACCCGGCAATCGTCTGGGGACACCTCCCCGATGGCAAAAAGGCAATTGAGCGCGGCAATGGACTGCACTGTCTTGCCGAGGCCCATGTCGTCCGCCAGGAGGAGGCGTTTGTCGGACACGAGGCGCGCCGCGCCCTCCTCCTGGAAGGGAAACAGCGACCGGGAATTATCGTCGGCCTGTCCAGGAGGAGCGGGTTGGACGGCGACGGAGAAGGAGGCGACGCCCGCGATGGTCCATGACGCCGTTGTGAGCAGGAATGGAACGATCCGCCGGTGATTCAGCGTCGCCATCATGGACGTTTGCAACTCGGGTCTCGGCCATCAGCAACAGCAGCCATCATCGGCCATAGCAACAGCCTCACCCATCAAAATTCTCGGCCATCAGCACCAGCCATCACCATTGCACAAGAATGCGACGCCACTTTGCAATGCGCCGACCGCAGCGGGTGCAGCAGTCGTTATAGCGGCGAGAGAAGACGGAGGCAGCGCCGCGGCAGGCCAGGGGTAGCGGGGCAGGGCGGGGGGGGGGTGCGTGCTGAGTGCCCGAGTCGCGGTCAAGTCGCACACACGACCAACTTTTTGGCCACTCATTATTTTTGTTTCAGTTTCAGGGGCCGGCTCCAAACATGGCGCCTCCCAAGCGGCCCCGCCTCCTCGCCCAGCCCGACGTCCGCATAGGCGTCGTCGGGGGCGGCCTCGCCGGACTGGCGGCCGCGTTGGCCATGCTGCGGGGATGCCGCGGCGCCAATGAGGCCGATGCGGGCAGAAATAATTGCAAACGAGGCGCCTCTGGAGGCGGCGACGACAATGGAGGCAGGAGGTTCGCCGGCAAAATCGTCATCTACGAGCGGGACGCCCGCCTGTCCGACAGAAAGGAGGGATACGGCATGACGTTGACGTACGATCCTTCCGGGCCCCTCGCCAAGCTCGGCATATTGGAGGAATTGGCGGGGCGGGATTGTCCCTCCCGCTGCCACTATCTGTTCGACGAGAAGGGAAATGTGAGGGGCTATTTTGGCAATGCGTTTTATGCGGAGGGGTCTAATAATGGCGATGATGGGAACAGGAGTGGGGGCAGAGGGGCAGGCCAGCGGGGGAACTTGCGCGTGCCGCGGGCGGAGCTCCGGTCCGTGCTGCGGGACGCCCTCCTGGCCGAGGCTGCAAGGCATGCAAATCAAGATGGTGGCGAGGATTGTGCTGGCGGTGGAGAGAGCTCGGTGGTGGAAATAGTTTGGAACAAGCGATTGCGCTCCTACTTCGATCGGCCCCTGGTGGACAAACTAAATCGGATCCATTCCGGGGGAACGAAGAACGAAGACAACAATCGTGTGGACGGCCAAGGTCAGCGACCTGTGTCGCTGCAATTCGAGGACGGGAGTGTAGACGAGGTCGATTTGCTCGTGGGCGCCGACGGGGTCAACAGCGTCGTGGCCAAGCAATACCTCTCGACCACTGCAGAATCCAAACCGGCGCAATCTGCAAATCATGTGAGAGATGCGTCGCCGCGATTTCTGGGCATCTTCCTCGTCCTTGGCATCTCCGATCATTTCCACCCACTGATCGACGAGCGCGGTTTCTACACCCTTGATGGCACGCACCGACTGTTCATCATGCCGTTCCAGGGGAGCCGATTGGACGACGATGCGGACGTGCCGGCTGCGGGAGAAACCACTCGCAGACGGAGGAGAACCATGTGGCAGCTGTCGTTTCCCGTGGATCGAAAGGAGGCCGCCCGATTGGGCAACCTCTCCAGCGAGGAATTGCGCCGCGAGGTGTTGCGAAGATGCGGACACTGGCACGCGCCCTTCCCGGCCATGGTAAAAGACACTCCATCCGGCACAATTTGGGGAACCTCGCTCGTCGACCGCGATCCGCAGTCGTTTCTGGACCACCGGGCTGCCATCGAGCGCCACGGCCGCGTCCCCTCCCGCGTCGTGCTGTTGGGCGACGCTGCCCACAGCATGACGCCGTTCAAGGGGCAGGGGGCAAATCAGGCCCTGGCCGACGGACCGTTGCTGGCGGAGTGGCTGGGAAAGGCCAAGGTCGATTCGGCCGTAAGGGGGTTCGTGACAGAGATGGCGCGGCGGAGCGGGGTCAAGGTGCGAGCGTCGAGGGAGGCGGCAAGGAGGTTGCATTCCAAGGAGTGCTGGGGGTGGATGGCGACGCCGGACAAACCAGAACGCCTCCGGCCGCAGATTTACGAGGCAGAACAGCAGAAGTTCACCAAGTGTGAGGAGGTGTTCCTCCCCTTGATGGATCGTCTGACGGAGGCGAAGGACGCCGGAAAACCCAAGGCAGTGCTGAAGTGCGTCAATGCCATGCTTGAGCGAGTTGAGCTGCTGTCACCGTCCTTTCTGAGGGAGTATCCGCTGGGCATCCTGGTCAAAACAGTCCGAAAGTCGATGGAGGGCGAATACGCGGAAGTGAAGCCCGAATGCAAGCGCCTAGCAACCGAGATCCATCGTGTCTTCTTCGAGAGAGATAAGAAGGTGTCTGCAGGGTTTGTGCCCGTGAAGAACAGGAAGGACGCGCCAAAAAAGGCTGATCCGGAGACCAAAGAAGCGCCTTGCAAAGCTGTCTTTCATGGGGTGCGGGCGGAGTGCGTGTCCGAGCTGCTGCGCACTTTGAAGGCGAGAAGAGTCGGGGCAGCGATGGGGTCGGAACTGGACTGCACGATACGGAGCATTATCCGAGAACTGGATATTGCTGACACGTCGGCACTTGTGCAAGGACAAATTTCGCAGCAGGAAATGTCGCGCCTCTGCACCCAAGCGTTGGAATGGGCATCTAAGGGGAATGTCAGACAGCTGCGACAGCTTTCTCGACGGTCGCACCTCATCATTCCGGCAGCTCGCGATGCACGCGGTCGGACGTGCCTTCATCTGGCTGCTGCAGGTGGCCACATTGATGCGTGTCGCTGGCTGCTCTCGGAGGTCAATGCATCTTGCGATGCGTTGGATGAGAGTGGGAGGCTGCCCGTCGATTTGGCGAGGGAGGCCGGCAAGGACGAAACGGTCCAATTGCTGACGCGGTGGGCTGAGCAATCGGGGCCGACGTGCGACACTACAAAGGGCGCAGATGCCCCCTCAAACAATGCAAAAGATGCTTACCGCCAGATTGAGAAGGAGCTCCGCGGAATCAGGACCGAAAGGCAACTGTGGCAGCTGCTGCAAAATAATCGTCGTCCGCCCGACTCGATGCAAACTGCACCTCGTGTCACTCACGTCCTCGGATGCCACGTCGATGCAAGCGACGCAGAGCACGACGTGCAATGCGTGAAGGCGCTGGCAGAGGATCACGGCGCGGTCCTCCTGCGGAATTTTGTCCCGCGAGAAGTCGATCAGTTGGCTCTGGGAGTTTGTGCCTTGCGCCCGATGAATTACGATATCGCGGGCGCTTTGGACACGCTGCGTTCCAAAACTGACGACGCGACCTTTAATGCAATCTCAGGCATTGGGTTGAGCGAGCTGTTGTCCAAATCGCAACGCAAACGGGCGAACAAAGTCTTGGAAGAGGTGAAATCGAGTCTGGCCGTTCCTTCGGACGCTGCTGTCGTTGTTCAGACGAATTTCGGGCCCCAGTTGCAATCTTACGTAGCCGACAAAAGCCCCACCTCCAAGAAGCGAAGGATTGACTCGTTTCCACTGTCGAGGCTGCGATATCTCAATTTAGGCGAGTGGAACTACAATTGGGGCGATCGTCGGTACGAAAAGGTGCCTCAGGCAAAGCCGTTGGAAAGCCGGATTGTCTCCTTGGCGCAGAGAGCACACGCAATCGCTCGGCAGAAGACAAAGGAGGTCTCTGCTGCTCCAGTTCCTTTCGACATGGCGATTTGCAACCTCTACCACCTCTCGCGGCCATCGGACCGGCTGGGTGGGCATCGAGACGACGTGGAGTCCAATCTTGCCTTGCCTCTGGTGACGATATCGCTTGGAGCGCCGGGAATATTCCTGCTTGGAGGGAACTCGAGAGAGGATGCCCCAACGGCCATTCTTTTGCGAGCAGGCGACTGCATGGTGATGAGCGGACAGAGCCGAGGGTACTTTCACGGCGTCCCTACCATTCTCGAGCAAGAAGCAGATGGCGCCGGTTGCCTGAATGCGTCTGCGGCCGATGCGGTTGAATCAGCGGTGGTCTTTCCAGAAATGAACGCAGAAGGCGTTGTCGAGGGCAATGCTGCAAACGCGCCGGCATTGGACGAAATGAGGTTTGTGAAAGCCTTCCTCTCCACTGTCCGCATGAATGTGAGCGTCCGACAAGTTTAGCATTACTCTCGTTCAATGAATAGTACCAGCTAAGCATAAGGCAGCATACATAGAGCAGATGCACAGCCAACGCAGCCGCAACAAGGAGTAGCCCACACCACCGTCACAAGCGAACAGCCACTGCTCTACCCCTGCAACATCTCCAAGAAGCTCGGAATTATGACGTTCATGTCAGTTCCGCGGATTGAACCGGACTTCTGTTCCCGTTCTTGTCATCATGTTGGCCTTCCAGATAGCCAGCTCGAGCATCGTAATCTACCCCTCCAGATACTCCAAGACGCTCGGGATTATGACATTCATATCGCTTCCACAGCTTCGACGGCTTGCCTGCCGAAAGCCCGCTATAACTGCATGCGAATGCCTTCCGCCGGAGATGCTTGCCTCTGAATCCTGCCCATTGTCATCCATTTTGGCCTTCCAAATAGCAAGCTCAAGCATCGTCGTCACATCCAATAGATCGTAGTAGGCGAACCACTCTCGGATTAAATCGATTTTCTGGTCTTCTGGGTACTGGCGGTGACCTATGAAACGGCGACCTAGGACTTCCAACACCTTTGCCTGGGCCTCAGCGAGCTGGCCTGGGCTCCTGTACTGCATCCATTTGGAGACGACCAGCTTTCTATGCTGAGGCACAGGCATCGTTCCTCCTTTCAATAGCTGGCAGCTGGGAGCTCGAATATCAATCACAAATGCCACGGGAGGGATCGTGATATGCTCCAGAGCCATACAGCGATCGAATGCTCCAGGTTTGATGTAATAGACCCCCTCGCGCAGAGTCACCTCTGCAAGTCTGGTACAAAATGCGAATGCGTCTGTGCCAACCGACTGGACAGAGGAGGGGATGGTGATGCGTTCCAACGAATGGCAACCCAAAAATGCCCCGCTCTCGATCACCTTGAGTCCCTCCTGAAGCTCTGCATGCCTCAACTGATTGCATCCAGCAAATGAGTGATCTCCGATATTCAACGCAGTCGAAGAAATGCTGATGCTGGTTAGCGATGCGCAACCTTGGAACGCACGATCTCCAATAGCCTGCAACCCCTCGTTCAATTCCACAACTGCCAATTCGCTGCATTGAGAGAATGCAGAAGGTCCAATGTCGGTGATGGAGGGCGGAATGTTGATCCGAGCCAAAGACTTGCAGCCGTAGAAAGCTCCTTGTCCAATGCGCTCGATCCCCTCGCCAAGCTTCACCTCCACCAAAGTTTCGCAGAGTTGAAATGCCTGGACTCCAACTTCAGCGACAGACGGTGGGATGCTTACGCGCTCCAATGACTTGCACATCGCGAATGCACAAGCGCCAATCTTGGTTGCATTGCGAAGATCGATCGCCCGCAATCTCTCGCATGAGCAAAATGCACCATGGCCAATCTCAAGGGCAGAGGCAGTTGGCCAAACAACCCGCTCCAGAGAGCGACAACGATTGAATGCAGACCTTGAGATGGTGGCAATACTGTTTAGGTCCACCGCCCTCAAATCTTCACATTCCCAAAAGGCCTCTTCTGGAATTACTGCCACGCCGAACGCCACGCGAATCTGTCTGGCACTCCGGTGCCAGTCCCGGACAACGCCACCGTCGTACTCAACCGATTCCTCTTCCATCTTTTGAGTGGACCCCGTAGCAAACAGAGAGACGATTTGGCGCCTATTGGGTGAGCCGCAGAAACTCTCAATGTTGAGCTGTTGCTGATCGGCATTGAGCTGTTGCGTGGCAGTCATGTATGATTGGTGGCACCAGAAATCAGTGAATGCAGCCTAACCATTCCTTTGGGTTGTTCCTCGGCTCCACTGAATTTCAGTCATGCAGGGCTGTGGAAGATCTTGCAAGCTCCCCTCGCTGCCTGTCCCTTGAGTGTCGAAGCTCCCCAATTTTGCCGAGGCAAAAACACGTATAGGTAGCCTCTTGATCTCTGCAAATGTGCTCCTCGTATCCCCACGATTCCCTTCGAGCCCCCGCAGGTGACGGCCCTGCAATGGCAACTCAGAAAAGGCGCTATTCTCGTTCTACCCCAGGGCAGCCCCTCAATTCTCAAACGAACTGTCCACGTCCAACGAATCGCCGAGGTCCTCCCTTAGCTTCTTCGACATCTCAGCCAATCGGTGCTTCAATTTGCGCCGCCGTTCCTTCGCCGCGGCCCTCCGCCTTGCCGATCGCTCCTTCTCCTTGGCCAGCTGGGCCTCCAATTTATCGTTCCGGGCGGAGAGGGAGGCCACGGTTGCCTCAAGCTGCTTATTTCGGGCGGCCATATTCGCTTGAGACATTTTGATGTCTCCCTCGTTTTCGAAGGTGGAGGCCGTAAACTCCGACAGCGGGGAGAGCGGGAACGCACTGCCGTTTTCCACGGAGGTCGTTTGTTCGGAGGGCGAGGGCAGAGTGCCTGGTGCAAATCGGACTTTTTCTCCCAGGACCAACCCCGCCCACTTCTTAGCGCCCTCGCTCCCACCGTCGGCGGATGCTGGCGCCGAGTTGGATGCACACGACGTCCCGGCGTCCCTTTCCAACAGCGTCGCTTCCAGCGCCGCCTTCTCCTCGATGAGTTCGTTGTTCAATGTTGTCATTTGGT
>JALLAP010000107.1:0-20127 GCA_036939355.1 Thalassiosira profunda | reverse complement strand
CGTAGAAATTTACGTAGGAATTACTATGTTGGGTTTTACACCCCCTTCCGCTCAATCAAGGTGTCAGCGTGGAAATTCCAGCGAAATGGAATAACTTTTCTACGCGGAGAACTTGGTACAAATCCTACGGAGACGAAGATATCATCGTGGCGGGAACGAATTATCATGCATTTTCGCTCATATTTGCTCCACGTGGAGCTTCTTTGCCTCGGACCCCTCGTTGATTTCAGGTTTCTTTTGGTCTTGGTCGCGGTCCCGATGGAATTTAGGATGGATTTTTCGGATGGAATATTCCATCGATTTGTTAGGTATCTATCCGCTCTAGCTAAGAAAGAAGAGTGGCGAGAGGCCTCGCCGGAACGAGCTCGATAACAACGCAGCAAAGCAATTCCCTCCGACCCAATCGAATGGGATACAGTCTAAACTGGCTCTACCATTGCTCTATGCAAGAACATGGATCAATCTCGGGCGGAGTGCCCGCGGCGGCCGGGAAGCACGGCTAGAGCTGAATTGTCTCTATTTTTGTTTGTTTGCTGCTTCTCTCCCTCTCCAATTGACATTTTGCAATGTTTGTCGCCCCTCCCTCTAATTCTACTATCCGAATTGCAATTCTATCACTTTCTGGGGGATAAAGTTGGCAAATATAAGCCGTACTCGGAGTAGAGCCGGGGCACCCGGAGAACCCGCACTCCGATCCAATGTCGATTGCAACGCGATGAAAGGAGTAGAACCGCACCCCCTCCTGGGTGCATTCGCTCCAAAAGGCGCAGACACGCTTCGGGACAAAAGATATTGTTGCATATTCATCCTGCGGCGGAGTAGGTTCCTTCTGGCTGCGGCGGGTGGCCATCCGGCGTGTCAAAAACGCGCATCAAATCCGAATCTGCGGCGGGCTCGTTTTCGCTACGCAGTAGGCCACGCCGCGGCCAAAGCGAGGCATGCCGCGAGTCTTTGACCGCGTATGAAGGCGGTGCGGCAGCGGCCGGACCGCTAGCGGCGGGCGGCGGGCAGCGCCGACGCAGTGATGATGGGCGCACGTGATGTGTCACCTCGGGGAGGCGGCCTCATTCACACTTCGACGGCGCCGCAACGGCGAAGGCATTGCAATATCGCCCGGGCGGCCTTGTTGGTGTGCTCGTTGGCGGCGTCGGACGGCAACAATAGCGCCGCTATCCGCCGTAGTTGCAAAGTTTTGGGCGGAGGAGGAGGCGGATCTTCATGGCGCTGTTGTTTTGTCTTGGCGATTTTTTGAGATTGCGAGGCTTGCTTTACTCCTAGCAAGTCCTTCACGTAGGAATTAGTATAGTTTTCGATGGAATTTACCCTGGAATTTTTCGACCACACGTCCGTGGTCCAGAAACGGACGGGAGCGTGCGGCACTGCGAAAAGAGGTCTAAATGAGGGTTCTCTCCCTGAAATGAATTGCAACTGATTGTTTGCCTTTTTTGTTTCCCAGCGAGCATCCGCGATGATCGCCCCCTCGCAGGCGTGGGCGACGCTCGCCCGGCACGCCGCCGACGACGTCCGCTCGCTGCGCCTGTCGGAACTGCGGGGAAATCTGACCGAGGAGGAGGTCGGCAACTTCGTGGAGGTGCATCGCTCCTCGGCGGATGCAGGGAGCGATGGCAACGCGGACCATACGATCCTGCTGGACTTTTCCCGGCAGAGGATGACGCTGGAGACGATGCACCACTTGCTGCGGTTGTCGGCGGCGAAGGAGACGAAGGAGAGGATACGGGACTTGGCGTGGGGGCGATTGGCACCCGGATCGAAGCTAAGACGTCGGGGGTACCAAGACGAGGGGCTGGCGGCCCCGACTGTCTCGTTTGCACACGACGGCAATCCAAACTATCCAAACAATCGAGGCGCCGAAGATGATGCCGGGGAGGAGGAAGGGGGAAGCATGCACATGGCACTGCGGGCCCCGGCCAATCAAGGCCTGATGATGCGGGATCCCTATTCAAACGACAAGTCGAAGAATGCTTTGGACGAAATCCACGCGGATTGGGAACGGATACGATCCCTCTCGGACGCCATTCGACAGGGAACCCGCCGTGGCGCCACCGGCCGGCCGCTGTGCGACGTCATCGTCGTGTCGGCAGGCAGCGCCGTCGTCCCTCGCGCATTGGAATTTGTGTATCGAGCCTTGCTCCACACTCCAGAGGCGGGGACCGCCGCTTGCGTAGATGCGTCCCTGATTTCTCTCAAAACGGCCGCCGGGGGAGGGAGCGGCGCCCCCTCGCACTCGAAGAGCGTGCTCGACATGGTCACGACGCCGTTCAAGAGCCGGTCCCAACCAGACGCGCGCGGGGCAGCAGCGCAATCGGCATCGCATCGCTGGAGGAAGTTGAGGGTGCTGACATCGGTGGATCCGGGCGCTCTTGCAGATGCGGTATCAGAGCTCTCGCCGGCCACGACAATAGTAGTGGAACTGCAAGTTGATGGGACTAGGGAAAAGGAACGCAGAGAGACATTCTCGGCCGTGAAAGAGTGGCTGCTTTCGGGGCTGGCGGGTGCTTCTACGGGTGGAAGCGACGGAAAGGAGCGAGAAGAGGATATTTTGTCGAAGCATACGTTGATCGTCAGTGGAGACCGATGTGCAACCGGGACCAAGTCCAACTCCTTCCTGGTCCCGAGGCACTCACGACGCGAGGCGTTTGGCACTTTTTCCGCAGCCGGCCTTCTGGTGAGTGGAGATGGATGCACAACCCTGCCTAATTATCCTCAGCAGACCTACTGATGCCTAGATACTCTTGGGCAGCCACTTTCCGTGATCTTTGGATGGTCGGTAGCAAATTCTTTCATCCACGGAGCGCACGACGTGGATTGCCATTTTGTCGATGCCAACCCGAGGCACAGCCTGCCCATCTTGCTCGCTCTGGTCGATTTGTGGAATGACTCGTTCTTGCTGACGAAGGGGCGAGTGGTATCTCCCTACACTGCGGCGTTGGGATCGTATCCCAGATTCGTATCCGCACTGGAGAATTGCGTACTGAGCGGAAGTGGTAGAGAATCCAGTCCGGCTCACAAAACTGGAGTTGCAACGAAACAAGGGCCGTCTCCCGTTATTGACGGCAGGGACCAGACTCTATCCAGTACCTGTCCGCAGGCACTGTCAGCAGAGTTTCTGATGATGGTGGAAGACACAAGTGGTTCGACAGCCTCAAATCGCGATAAGAGGGTGTGTTCGCTACTGGCTCACGCGGACACCCTAGCATTTGGCAGCACGGAAGGCAACAATAGAGGAAGGTTCGACATGTCTAGCCCTGGATCTCCACCGATTCAAAGCGTTGATTCCATCATTTCCCACGGCAGCATCAATTTTGGCAGTGATGGCGCCACTCTGCAAAGCAATCAGACCAGCACCCTCCTGCTTTGTGGAGCGTGCGATGCCTTTACGTGCGGGCAGCTAGTTGCCCTCGCAGAACATCGAGCCTTGGTAAAGGCGTGGCTGTGGGATGTCGATCCATTTGAGGCGTCGACTAGTCTCTCAACAGAGGAAGACCGTCATGAATCTATCACAAAGAGGCTGCAGGAGATTCATTCAGCCAAGGTGGATGGAACGGCCCGAGATATTGCCAATCCAACAGGAGGCAAGATGAGCGTCTTTACTGGAACAAATGCAGTTCTTAGACACATTGCATCTGCAAGACAGTAACCAGACATTAGCATCAAGCAACAGGTTGGGACCAGCTGGGCATTCCTGCCCGTTTGATACTCTTACTTGCTTTTATGATACAGTTGATCGCTCAATGAAATCCGCCAACGATCGAAAGTATGTGGGCTCTCCGGGGCAGAATGCATCCGTCTTCCTACAGGTCATGCAGGGAATCATCGCGGGGATCCTGCCACCATTCTCTTGCGCGCGAGCAGCTTGCACATTCAAGACACATCCATGGCAGTAGCAATGGCCACACGAGCCCAGGACGGGCAAATACCGCCTGATCTTTTCGTCGTCTTCACTCAGATTGGATGAGAATTCGGCACAGCAAATGCCACATGTGATGTCTTCCTCGCCAAGGGTAAGGGTCAAAGAGCAAGCGCGCTGGGAAAGGCGGGCTTCATCCAGAGGCGCGAACCGCTTGTTTGTCAGGAGCTTACTACCGTAACGGTAGACTTCTTTGAAGATTGCGCCTGTCATCGCCTTGGTCACAGTGAATTCACCGTGCTGCCTATCCTGGCACCAAATCCCTTCGAATACGTCGCCATCACCAAGTGTTAGCTTGCCCTTGCCGTTCTTCTTGTCATCCTTGTATTCTCCTTCGTGAACCTTTCCATCTGCGGTCGTACATTTTCCATTGCCATGTTTCTGGTTCTCCTTCCACCCCCCTACGTAGATAGATCCACTGGCATATAAATGTCTTCCCTTCCAATGCCTTTTGTCGTCCTCCCAATGTCCATTGTAGAAACCTCCATTTGCAAATTTCATCTTGCCATGGCCGTGCCTATTGTCATTTTTCCATTGCCCGTCGTAGACGTTTCCACTGGCCCACGCGTACTTGCCCTCCCCGTGTTGTTTCTTGCAATCTTTCCACTTCCCGTTGTAGGATTCACCACTGGCCCATGTGAACTTGCCCTGGCCATGCCTCTTCCCGTCCCTGTATTCCCCTTCGTAACAATCTCCATTGGGGTACGTGAAATTAACTGCACCGTTTGCCTGGGAGACGTCCCTCTCAACGGTAAAGGCTAGGGGCCTCGCCCCGTGCTTGCACATCTCGAGAAAATTTTCGTAAGAGATCTTTTCGCCCGCCCAGACTGGGACGTCTCCCTCCTTCACCCCGGCAGCCTCGGCCTGGGTGCCCGCGACCACGCTCTTGACCCGGCATGAGTCGTCGGTCAGTTGCTCGATCGTCAGCCCGAGCGGGCCCGTGTAGGGAATGAAGACGCTGACCGTCGCCGTGGAGGGCGAGGCAGGAGGGTCTGCTCCACCAGGAAGGGGCGGCATCATTTCGTACGGAGAAAGGGGGGGCATCGTCGTTGATGATTGGGGCGAAGTCGCGAAGTGAGGACGCGAGATGTGCGTGCGCCAAAACTGGGGCCAGTAAAGACGTGCCGTTGTATTTCCGACGTGGAGGCGGAGGGCGGAGGGCGACCGTCGAGAAAGGCCTGGCGAAGGGGCGGCGGTGGGGTGGGTTGGGGGCGAGGAGGTTGGGTTGTGGCAACACCACAGCAACGGAAAGCAAGCAAACGAAAGCCAAAGCAGGCTGTCTGCGTGCACGATCAGGGAGCTGCGTGGACCACGCGTACGCAGCGCCTTACCAGAGTCCAAAGTGCGGCTCTCTGCACAACCACGGACAGCCAACTGAGCTCGCTCCGCCCTCCGCCCTCCGCGCCTCACCACTCACCAGGCGGCCCGGGTCTGTCGGCTGTCGGATCTCGGATCGGTGGCCCGGGATTAGGCTTGT
Source organism: Thalassiosira profunda (assembly GCA_036939355.1). Classification (NCBI taxonomy): domain Eukaryota; phylum Bacillariophyta; class Thalassiosirophyceae; order Thalassiosirales; family Thalassiosiraceae; genus Thalassiosira; species Thalassiosira profunda. The sequence continues at coordinate 14,722 of JALLAP010000107.1, read as the reverse complement.
GGATTTAGTGGGGGGATTTCGTGCCAAAGGTGGGGACTCCCCACGTGGGCCCCACCTCCTAACAAACGGCACTAGCTTTGCATCTGCCGCCAGCGGGGTTTTGTTAGGGGAAGCTAGTGAGCCCCCCCCACGTGCCGTAGGTGGGGGCCCCCACTCCCCCACTAAATCCACAAGCCTACCCGGGATTGAGGCCTTCCCCTACTTACTTACGTGGTAGGGGCTTCTTAGATAGGGAGTACTGAAGACTATCTCCTCCATCCAACCAACAACACGCACAACCAACCACCTCCTCCACCTCCGCTCGCTCCGACCGCCCTGCACGTCCCTGTTGCCAACGCCCGCTCCCTAGTCGCCTGTCATCCCCGCCCAAAGCCGTCAGTATTCGTGGCGCGGTATCTACACGACGTTCCCCCCCGAAAACTTCAATCGCGCCTACTCGCCACGAGCGCAACCCGCTCGCCCAACGTCACTGAAGCGGAGGTGATAATTTCGCCACTCTACAAGGGTTGTACCAATTGCAATTGCAACTTCCTCGTGGCAGCAATTGACGATCAGAGATCAGAGTTCGAGTTGGTGCACCCTGACCACACAAAGCGTTTGCATGGTGCATGGTGCATCTTCCCACAACAAGAATTGCAATTGAAATTGCAGTGGCCGAGTCCACAATCCACACCGACTTGGCGGTGAACTTCAGAGGTGGCACTTTGAAGGATCGCCTGAGACATCGCCATCATGAACCAGAGGGAGGTCCGCACGGCGCTGATTTGCCTCGCCGTGATCTTCGTCGCGTACAAACGAATGGCCTCCTCCAATGCACTTCCATCTTCAGTCGACGCGTCAATATCGCTCAAAGCGGAAAACAAAACGACTGAACCGATCAAACTCCCGCCCATCCAGGGGAAGATACCGGTGTGCACGACGCCGCAGAACAATCAGTGCGTCAAACCGGTCTACCCGACGCCAGAAGTGGTGGAATGCTTGGTCCGAGAGCGGCAAAAAATCGACGACTCGGGGGCGTGGCGCCTCCCCCGCAATTTCATGTACAAATTCGACCAATCGTTCGCAGACGGGGTGGTCGAAAGGGTGATATCGGGAAGCGTCCTCGAGCTGGGCGCGGGGCTGGGATGTTACACGAGCTACTTTCACGGGAGCGGCAAGATCTCCGCTATCAAAGGGTACGAGGGGGCGGTGAATGTCGAGGAATTGACGGAGGGGTTCATAAAACACCAGGATTTGACCGTCAAGGTGGACTGGGGGGAGCAGTTCGACTGGGTGGTGTGCATGGAGGTGGCCGAGCACATTCCGATGCAGTACGAACCAATCTTCATATTGAACATCGTGTCGGCGGCGCGGAAGGGGGTATTGCTGAGCTGGGGACAGCCGGGACAGAACGGCGTGGGACACGTAAATTTGCGGACGAACGAGTACGTGATCGACTTGATGAAAGGCCTGGGCTTCAGATATGACAAGGAGACGAGCGAGTACTTGCGGAGCAAGGCGCGATTCCCCTGGTTCCAGGGCACGACGATGGTCTTTCTCAACGAGGCCGAAACCTTCGTTTGATAACAACGGAGGGAGTTTTGCTAGAACAGATGGAAGCAACAGCCCGAATCAAGAAGGAGTTGACAACGTTTAATGATGCTTGTTGGCTGTACCTAAGTATGTCGGGAAACAAACCGTTGACTTTGTCTATTATGAATAGCTATATACCTACGGCGATTGACAAAAGTCAGGACGGCAACAATTGCGCGTCTAAAAATAGATCTCTCTGGAGTGGAGCACTCTTTTGCACTGGAACACATCCTGCACTCAGCCCAACGCGAAGTGGAAAGAAGGAGCAGCCGATTCGCTTGGAGCGGTGGACTTGCTGGGCTGAAGCGACGGCCAGAGGGATGGGGCCGAAGTGGATTTGCCCGCCTTCGATGCCAACTTGCCCGCCTTGGATTTGCTCGACTTGGTCCCACTCGATTTGTTCGATTTCGCCGTTGGAGCGCTGCTGGACGAGGGAGCGCTGCTTGAGGAAGGCGCGGCCGACTGAGATGGACCAGTGGAGGGAGCGCTGCTCGAGGAGGGCGCCGCCGAAGCAGACGGGACAATAGAGGGAGCGCCCGTCGGCATCCAAGAAGGAGCCGCAGACGACCTGGATCCCTTCGAGCTTCCCTTGGATGCCTTGCCGCCGCGAATCAGGCGGTAGGCCTTGGCCGACCTGCCAGAAAGGTCGCGCCCCAGTCGTCCGCGGGAGGGGGCGACGAGGAGGGCCAGGAGAAGGAGGGCGATAGGGAGGAGCTGCATCGTTTGGGAGGAGGGAAGGCGTGGGATGTTTGTTTGAGGTTGCTTTGTGCAATTTATGAGCTCTGGCAGCCGCTGAACCTGCAACGGCGGCGACAAAAGAGCGTCGTTGGCTTGAAAAAGAGGAGATCTGCTGCCCACGACTGAGAGCCGTTTCACAAGTATGAGTTAGAATGAGTAGCTTTAGCGCCCTCGACCGACTTCCCATTTGAAGCCAATAGCCTCCAGCTTCTTCTTTTGCTCCTGTGTTTGGATACCCAGCTTCGTCCCGCGGTAAATCATTCTCTGATTTTTCACCCATTTGCCAAGCCCACCTTGCCTCGCCGGGACGTCGACGTGGCCTCACTCCTTTTTGTACTCAACCAGCTCGGCCTGTCAAACAATGAGAGAGAATGAGAGAGAGAACGGTAAAGGACTGTTTCACTGTGGTCGCTTGAGAAGGAGCTCAGAAAGTTGCATACTCACGTATCTTTCATCCCAATTCGCCTTGAGCGGGCTCCAGATGAAACCAATCTCTTCTAGCTTGGCGATTCGCTCCGCCGACAGCTTCCCTTTGTGTTCTACTCGCATCGTGCACACCCAACTCCCAAGCCCAGTTCGGCTATACGGCACGTTGACATCGCCGTGCTCCTTCTTGTACTCCAAAAGTTCGGCCTGGAGAAGACCGGTGAGTCGAGACGTATTGAACCAATCAGCATGCAAATATTATAACTCACATATCTTTCATCCCACGGCGTCCTGGGCGTGCTCGTTCCGACGCTCCACCGGAAGCCGGCCTTCTCCAGCATAGCGATTCGCTCCGTCGACAGCTTTCCAGCCTTCTTGTGCTCTCTCACCGTTTGCACCCAATTCCCAAGTTTCCCTCGCTTGTGTGGCACGTCGACATCACCGTACTCCTTCTTGTACTCCAAAAGTTCGGCCTAGAGAATACCGGTGAGTCGAGAAGTATTGAAGCAATCAGTGTGCAAATAGAACAACTCACATATCTTTCATTCCACCGCAGGTCGTGTCTTCTCTCGCGAGCGTGGCGCTGATCTTCAATCAGCGCCTGCCTCACCTCGGGATCGAGCTCGTCGCCGTTTCTTCCTCCGAACCGCTGAGCCACGCGGGAGGCCCGAATCGGGTTGGGCATGAAGCCCGAGCCTCTGTTGATCCGAGCAATCTCCGAATAGAACTCGAGGACGATGTGGCTGTAGTGCTCGATCAGCTCGTATGGATGTGACTCCAGATTCTTCAGAGGCAGGCGCATGCCCCAGCACTGGCCGTGGGCGAGCATCCCCAATACGTTGGCGTGCGGAGCAAACAACGGAGCGTACTCGTCGAAGCACGACTTCCAGCACTCTCGCGTGGCGACGGCGACCGTCATCGGCTCGTCGTGAAGCAACTCGTGCGCTCTGCCGTGCATGTTGTAGATGAGAAAGCCGCTCAATTCGAGATCGACCAGCGTAGAATCGGCGTCACTCGCGTAGGTCTTGAAATCGCCCTTGCACCCCGGCTTGGAGAAGGGAATGAGGGGGACGAGGTCCACGAAGAAGATGGATGGACCGTTCGATGAGCGGCCGATGCACCTTCTCGTTCCATACGCCGCCGGCTTCTTTGTGCATCGATCTTGCGATGCTGCCGAGCCAGGGCGAGATGCATGGATTCTTGCGGTCGATTCTACTGCCTGAAATCGAGGACACATGATATGCACAGATGAAGTGAGATTGGAGGTAAGCGGCTTCAGACATCAAATCAAACATAAGTACCGTGGTTGTTGATATCGAAATACAGCAGACAAGAATCTGGAGCGTAGTGCTTCAGTATTCCGGCGCGACGGCGAGCGCTGACGGAGTCGCCGACGTTCGATCGGCCGCTCCAGTCCTTCTCCCCTTTTGTAGAATCAATGATACCGGCAAGAACCATCCTCCTGACATTGGCTTCGGCGACAAACGTTTTGGGATTGGCGTTTGGATTGTTGACGAAGCGCAGAGTGTCCAAGTTCCACTGCCGATGCGGACTGAGCGTCTCACCGGCGGCCTCGGCCCGGAGCAACGACTCGGCGCCTTCTTGGATACGCGATGAGAGGCCAGTCCCCAAGGTGTACCAAAGAGGATGGTCGGTGCTCGCCGTGTAGATGGGCAGATTCAGCGGCTGAGGGACAAAGTCCTTGTTTAGATCCACCGCCATCTCCATCGCCGTGCAAAAGTCGAAGTGACGGATGGCGTATGGAGTCGGCTCGGCGCTGCCAAGGAGGGGCCGAGCCACGAGATCATCGACATCGACAGACATTTCGTTGGGGTGGCCGTGCACCGGCAGACTCGACTGAGGGTTGACATTTTCCACATCCAGCGAGGGCAAAATAGACGGTAAGATGGGATGGAAGGCGAATGCGGCGTTGTCGTCGAGGGGGGCGGGGATATCGTCACGACTGGGCGAGTCAGAAGGATAGAAGTGGTCCCACCGGATCGGAGAGATCTCGACGGTGGCCAGGAAGGAGGGCGCCTTTGGGCCGAAGGGGCCAAGGGGAGCGGGCGCCGTCGGGCGCTGGGGCGTGGCCATCATGCTGCAAGGTGCGCGGTTCTGTTTGCTGGATTTATGAGCAGGCGACGCCCACCACTCTGTTTGCAAATACGCCTTTCCGCAGCCGTTGGCTTTCCTCGCCCACGACCACGACTGCGAGCCGTTTCAAGCAAAAAGATACACCAGTTCCTACGCACCTCTACGGAAGGAACCGTTTGCCTCCGACCCCTCTTCAGCGACGACCCTTCTACTCCGCGCATGGAAGATCGCGGGTGCTTTGGAGCATTCACTCTGAGCGCTCATAAAATTACCAAGCGCCCTCTCACCCCAACAATGAAGGCTCCGCTCCTCCTCCCCTACTCCCTCGCATGCACGGCAGTTGCCAAGGCTACCGCCGAGCCTCGCCACCTTCGGCGCGACGGCCCTGGCAGCAACGACAGCGGGCTGCTCGCCCTCGCCCCTGCTCCTTCCTCTTCGCCTACGACTGAGCCTCCTCTTCCTTTGCTTGCCTATACTTCCAAGATGACGCCCCTGCTGGCCAACTTCCATCGCTCGTTGCCCATCACCGTCGCGCCTACGCCGGGGCCGACCCAGCCTCCCGTAAGCGAGAGCGGCGAGGGCATCGAGTCATCGGCGTCTGGTCTGGCCCTCTCCTTTCTGCCGGAGAACAAAAGCAAACGCGTCGAGGAGAATGAGGTGCAAGCCTCTGACCTGGACTTCGCCGACCTGGACGGCCAGAGCGTTGGGCTCTTTGCAGTCGTGTTCCTCTCCAGCGCCATCGTCGCCTCCATCGGTGCTCTCGTTACAGTGGCCGTGATTCTTCTGGCACGGAGGAAGGGGCGTGGCAGTGTGGACGGAACGGCCGAGCTGAGCGATGACGAGGTGGACGAGAAATCCATCGGCGTGCCAAGCACCATTTCGATCTCCTCGGCTTCAGATATCTCTGAGCTCGGCTTGGTCCCAGCCGACCATGCCAAACACCTGGTGCTGGCCAAAGAGGAGCAAGACTCTCTCCGACGGCTCGGCGCCCTCGAACCAGGCCCACCTCGCATCGTTCTCGAAAGAACTGTGTTGCACTCGACCCGCACGGGGCTCGAGACGACCCTCGAGATAGTGCCTGAAGGCATCGCTGTAGAATACGGGTGCGAGCACAGCATCTGAGGCTGATGCCATACGATGATCTCTGTGTACTGTGATAATACATGTATAGCCACTGTTATAGAGTTCAGTCTAGAGCAGCATCAATCCTCATCTTCCTCCTCGTCTTCAGACGAGCTCTCTCCAGCCGACGGCAGCGTGAAGCCCGAGAAGCCACCACCAGACGCCCCACCCTCGTTGCTGCCTGAGCCGTTCTTTTCGAGAGCAGCATCCTTGTCCACAGCAGCGCCTTCCTCGCCGAGGCCATCGTCGCTCCCTTCGTCAAAGTCGTCCCACGACGAACCGGCCCCAAACGCGAGAGGCGAGTCGGATCGAGCAGCTTTGGGATTGTTCGCCCTCTCGTCCTCCGCCCCAATGATACCGGCAAGGAACGAGTTGTTCTCCTCCCCACCCTTCTCCTCGTTTTGTCTCGCATCGGCGTTGTTGTTGGTGTGCTCAGCAGCGCCTCTGTTGCCGTTTTCATTTGCATCCTCTTCAATACCACGCCCTTCGCCTCGGCCGGTTTCTGTCGCATTTCCGGGACGGGGTTGCTGCACGGGTGCTGGGGCCTTCGTAGCGCCCAGCAGCGCAAACAGAGAATCGTCATCGCCTTGATCGTTCGGTTCCGGTGGTGGGCCATTCTCATAGGCGACCTCTCTCGGTACCTGCTCACGGGATGGATCATTCCGCGATCTCAGAGCAGATCGTTCGAAGCTGTCGCTTTGACGCCGATTGTCCTCTGCACGCGGATGTTGAGATGCGCCTCCAACGTCTTCATCGCGGCCTCGGTCGTCGTACGCACACCTTCCTCGTTCCTGCCTTTCGCCATTGCTGGCATTGTTGCCATCCTCATTGAGCCCTTCGCCGTCACTCTCCTCATCCTCCATCGCGTAAAATCCACTTGCATCGTAATTCGATTGGAACTGGGGTTGATTGCCCCTCGGAGGACCACCGTTGCTTCCATTTCGGCCATCGCTGCGGAATTGCTGAACCTGCCGATTCGACTGCCGCCCACCGTGTCGATCCCCAGAGCCATTGTAGGGGTTGCGAGACATATCAGGTCCTCGCCGGTTGCCTCCATCGCTGTTGTTTCGATCATTGCCCCTCCAGTTTCCGTCGTCGGGAGGATATCCACCAGAGTTCTGACCTTGGTACCCGCCATCGTTTCCATTGCGACCACTCCCACCAGCATCATTGTAGCCTCCACCACCATTTCCGTAGCCCCCTCTGCTGGCATTGTTCCTTCCATTGTCAAACCCTCCAGGGCCATAACCACTGCCATTGCTCTGGTGCTCTCCATTTCCATACCCTCCATCGCCCCCACCGCCTCCGTAAAACTGCCGCTCCAGCTCGCCCGGCTGCAACGGTCGCTGCCGTTTGTTCGCCCCGTTGTCCCCCCACGCCCTTCTGCGTCGTTCCTCGGGATGCAGCGGCCGCACCTTCCCCGGCATCCGAAACTTGCTCGACAGCAGCTTCTTCATCCCTCGGCGCCTGCGCGCCCCTCCGCAGCCCGCCGTTCGTCCCTCCCGGAGCCCCGCCAATTTCAGCGACTTGGGGCTGCTTGTTCCACAGTATATTGTTCCCGCCGTTCCCCCCGGTGGGATCCACCCACGGCCCCTCCACCTGCACCAAAAACTTCTCGCTCTCCAAAAAGTCGTCCCCGTACATCCCATCCCGCAGCTCCTGGGCCGCGGCGCGGCTCAATTCCAACGAGTCGACGGCGCCCCCGGCGCTGCCGGCGTTGGGACAGGCGTCGAAGAGCGATGCGCTCGTCCCGGTGAGGACGAGGCGACCGTCCTTCCACGATTTCTTCTTCTTGGTCTTTTGGTGGGTGTACAGGACCTGCAGCTGGATTTTGTTGTTGCCCGGTGCATTGTAATTGGGGGGTGGATGGTGCGACTGCTGAGTCTGCGGTTGTGGATTGTAGGACTGATGCTGCCGAGATTGATTGCCATTGTAGGCTTGCTGCTGATGCCGAGATTGATTGCCATTGTAGCCAGAGGATGTCGTAGTTGGCGGAGCCGCTCGATTCATCCCATTGCTGTTGTCGTTGTTGTAGGCGGAAGATTGACTGGCACTCCCCGGCTCCCCTCCGTGGCGATTGTGGCTGCCCCCACGATAATTGCTGCCACCGCCGTTGTATTTCCCGCCAGTGTTGTTGTTCGAGAAGCCAGCATTATTCATCCCTCGATTGCGGTTGCTGTCGCCCCCCGAAAAGCCGTTGCCCCTCCTCTGATTGCCAGACTGTGGATAGTCCTGCCCCTGATTTTGCCCTCGACTGGGAAGGTTGTACCGCGCAGCATTTTTTGCGCTCCTCGCCATTGACGTGCCGGCATTGTTCGGATGATCCGCTCCGTGAACGCGGTCGTACTCCGCCCAGACGTCATCCTGCTGGCTTTGCTGTCGGTTATTGCTCGCATAATTGCCTCGATTCGGGCCGTTGCCACTTTCACCTGAACCACGGCCTCGATTGAAGCCGCTGCCGCCGCGATTGCCGCCGCCCGACGGCCCACCGCCGCGGGGCTCGTAGGCGCCCCAGGACGGGCCTCCGTTCCGCCCACGCGTCGTCGCCATTGCCGCGCTGCCAGGACAGGATGTTGTCGTATGAGTAGAAGAGAGGCCGCGCAGAGAGGGTGTTGTGAGTGTCGTTGGTTGTCGAGAGAAAAAAATGGTCTCTGAGTGGCGAGTCTGATAATCGGGACTTGATAATCTTGATAATCGTACACAATTTCCTCCACACTAAATGGGATGCGCCATTTTCTAGGGGCGGGTCGGTGCTTAGTCGGTGTTCAGTGTGGTGCACCTCCGGGGCAACGACCCCGACGACCCAGCGGAGAGGGCGAGGGCAGAGCAGCGCGGATAATTGGAGATTAGAGGCGTCTACAATTTGCCGAACTCGGTTGCAACTTCGCCGTTGGCCGCGCCCCATTTGCAAACCATGAGCGACGACGCCGCCGGCGCCACCGACTGCCCCATCTGCCTGTGCCCCATCGCCTCGTCCGACAGCGAGCCGTGGGGCGTGGCGGCGCCGTGCGGCCATCCCTACCACCGCTCGTGCTGGGATCAGGTCGTCGCGGCCACCACCCAAAATCGGAGGACCAAGCCCAAGTGCGCCATTTGCAAGTCGAGCACGAGGAGCTTCGTGCCGGTGTTTCTCGAATTGGGGAGTGGCTGCGGGGAGGTGGCTGCTGCGGGCGGGGATGCAGATGAGAGTGGCGATGGAAGTGGGGAGGAGGGTGACGATGCGCTGGAATTGGTGCACCTCGTGGAGGAGTGGGACGATCTCTGGAAGGAGCTGGAGACTATTTGCGGGTGCAAAGATAGCGGGGACGGAAACAGCAGCGACGATAGTGTGATTGACGTGACGGACAGCAGCGATCAATACATCGCGGCCATCTGCGAGACGATTGATCTAACCCAACAATCTCCGGAAAAATCTGAGGGCCAAACACAAAAGATGCAATTGCAGGAGTTCCAAGAGAGCAAGCCTAGGATGCACCAAATACTGAAGAGATTGAAGTGCCTGCACAGAGAGATTGTGAATTGCAGCCAGATCTCAACACAGCAATCGTCACTGTCGTCGACCAACAAGCAAATACAAAGGCTCAAGAACTCGATAATGAGCTTGCAGACTGTCAAATCCAACATGGCATCCGAGAAAGACTCGCTGCAATCCACCAACGAATCGCTGACGGCGCAAATGGAAAAGCTGCAACAAACCGCGCTCGATCGGACCGTGGAGGCCGAGCGCGCCAACCGAAAGCACGAGAAGCTCCAATCCCAATTCACCTCAATGGAGAGCTCCTACAAACACTTCATGGGCAAATCGCAACTCGAGAAGGCGTCGCTCCAATCGAAGATCGCCAAGCTGCAGAAGGAGTACCACAACCTGTCCAACCGGTCGGGATTTGAGGACATGAACGAGATGGAGGAGATTCGCAAAACGTACAACAAGATGACGCAGGACCTGCACTCGGTCAAAGCTAGAACCGCGAAGAAGGAGAAGGAGTTTGCGAGGAGGGATCGGGAGTGGGAGATCAAGTTTGGGAGGGAGCAGAGGAAGGTGAAAGCGTTGGAAGGGAGGCTGCAAAAGCTTTTGGGCGGGAGCAGGACAGGTCATGGCGCACCAAGCTCAATGAAAGGTGCGTCAGATGATGAGGATGGCCTCGACAGCAGCTTTGCGTCTGACAGAAAGGCTGCCGGCTCCTTCAGCCGAACAGTGTCGCTGCCTGAAAAGGCTTCGTCAAAAACAAATGGCGACATGAAACCGATCAACAGAGCCAAAGAAGTTGGAGAGGGCAAAGGATCGTACGTCCCAAAGCTGTCACTCAGCAAATCTAATGGCAACGTTCCGCAACGAAAGAGTTCAGCAATGGATGCATTGGATAAAGCTTCGACGGCGAGGAAGCGGTCTTTTCAGAAGCAACAATCATCGCAGCCTCGAAAGGGGAGTGCATCCGGAGTGCAACTGATGATGCGCCCCAATGCATCCAAAAAGCGTCGGTCCGGATCTGGAGGCAGCACGTCGCAAAGCAGTGACCGCCAAAGAAAGAGGCCGCCAGAGTCGTCTTCGTCGAACTCAGAGCCAGCAACAACTTTCAACGGTGTCTCGGCGTCAATGAGGCAGGCGAAGGGAAACATCTCTTCCTTTTTCAGGCCCGTCAACGCCGATGATGCTGATTGTTGATGTGCTTGAGCCCAAACCATCTAATCTTAATTGACACAAATAATGTACATCTACTCCCCAACGGTGCTGCAGATGCCACAGCGCAAAACTCTATATCCCTTCGGCGTGCTCTCTGGATATGACAATGTCGCTGTGCGTGCTGGAAGCGCCCCCTCGGCTGCTCCCACCGCCTTCGCCCACCGTCACGCTGCCGCCCATGCTCATCCTTGCGATGTCTGATATTGTTTCGCGTGGGACAACGCCCATCAACGCCCTGCTGACCGACAATGGCCGGTCTAATTGCCGCACTGAAGGCGGCTGGTATTCAACGTCGACTGCCTGATCATGGACCGCATTGTGGTCCTGATCAAAAAGGAAGACAGTCTCCTCCAAAGGCTCTGCAGCACCGCCTCTTCTTCGCCGTGACCGCTTCCCGTGCCGCCGAAGATAATGAATGTAATCCGTATGAGGGAATGCATACCGATGCAGTATTGCGAAGCCGACCATCTCGAAAGAAATGAGGAGGTCCTGGAGTCCATCGGCCACGTGTTCACTGTCCCAGCCGCCCACGTCCGTGATCACTCCGGCCGAGTGCAAGCATTCGATGATGAAGCCCTGCCAAAACGTAAAGAAAATGATCCCCTTGATGCAGAGGAACTTCCACACCGGGTTCCACTCCCTCAAATCCTCTTTTGTTGCGTAGTAGAGCTTCACCAAACAATACAGCGCGTACCCGATGGACACGTTCATTGCTACGGCAATGTACGTCCACGCGCTGTCCCACGCCCAGGTCCCGGAATTCCACATCCCCTTTGCCGACAGGATGATTACTGCAACGGTCGCGAGGATCTTCACCAACACGTACTGCAATACGCCGTACTTGCAGTTGATGAGGAACTGCCGTCCCATCTGCCACTCTTTGCAAATACATCGGAAGGGAAGTGGATGGTGGCCGTGCTTGCCGTCTTTAGTGCGCAATTTTATTGCCAATTGATCGTCGCCCCCCAACAATTCGATGATGTAATAGACAAAGGATGACAAGACGAATGCCTCGTACAGCTCCCGAAAGACGCGGATGTAGGGGGCGGCGCTGTGGAAGAAAAGACTGAACCACTGAACGAAAAGAATGTTGTGCACAAAAGTGAGCAACTCAGAACGACGCCACAAGTATTGAAAATAGGACGACAAGTCGTACCGCCTGGATGGAGAAAACTGGCACCATAAAGAGGATCCGGATCACGTATTTCTGAACCTGAGGCATGTAATACTGAGAAGTGGGGAGGATGTTGGAGGAGGGTGAGTGTGACACTCATGATGTGCACAGTTCACATAATTTGCAATATTATTTACTCACATTGACCAGGTGCTGGACGATGCCGTACACGCTCACCGGCACGGCCACCAAAACGAACGCCCCGGCCGTCCAATACAGCGTCTCGTTCCACCGTTCGTTCTTCGCGGCGTGCACCGCATATATTGGCATCAACACGAACACCAGCCCTATGAGCGACAAGGCGAGGATGGCGGTGATTATGCGGGAGAGGTACTTTTGGACGAAGGTCTCGCGGTCGTCGCCGGGGAGGGGCAGGTCGCCGGCGAGGGCATCAGTGAAGGTGTCGGAGAGGGCCGATGTGGAGGAGGCGGTGGGCGGTGCCTCCTGAGGATTTTCGCCGCCCGGCAATTGTGGATGCGACGGCCCGCCAGCGTTGCTCCCCAAGAGGCCGTCCCCCCGCGAGTCGTCGAGCAGGCTCATCGAGGGAGCAGTTCCAGCATGCGGGCTATCTATCCCGCCCCCGTCCCGTCCGGCCCGCCCCCCCTCGCCCTCGCTCTTCTTTGTGTCCAAAGTCCAAATTTCAGTTCGCCGCGACTCCTTCCCTCCTTCCTTCCCACTCCACTACTCTCAGGGACGCGTCGCAACGACATTCCTCAACTCCGAAAGACATATCACAATGACCCTAAGCATTCACTGCGACAAAAGTAGCGCTCTCAGGGAAAGAATGACCCCACATTTTGGAGCAGGTCACCGTTGCTCTTGGTAGGAGCTCAAAGCTCAAAGAGACGTCGCGACTATGTGTTCATTGTTCATGTACTCATATACCTACAAACGAATCGTTTGAGACGTTGCCAGCCCAGCAGGTAGGAGTGAGTTGCAACTTGCAACCGTTGCCGAGCGTGCAGATCGCACCGTGCCGGGAAGAAGCATTGGCGTGTCCGGGGCAAGGTCGCTGCCGGACGGTCTGGACGCGTACCCGGCGGAGGTGGCGCAACGGACACGCAAGAGTAGACTAGGCGCGTCAAAGTCGACAAAGCCGCCGGCCATGTCGCACTTCAGCCACAAGATGCAGCAGCGGAACGACGAGGCCCGGAGAAAGGAGCTGGGGCACCCACGAATGACAGAGCGGACGTCGGGCGCGCGGTCGGTGGACGCGCTCGCCGAGATTCTGCCGCTCGACGCGATCCTCGCGGGAGCAGTCAACGATACGTCCGAGGCCGGGTGCCGATCGTTGCCCGACGCGTTGGACGCCTGCTTTCTTGGCGATGGGACGAGGATACGGAGCAAGCTGCAGCGGCGCGAGGACGAGCGACAGAAGAACGCCGCGTCGGCCAGGTCCCCCTCGACCAAAAGCCGCGAAGGGACGCTCTCGGCCCCCGACCTGCTCTCACTCGCAGATCAAGAGGGGCCTGGACCGCAGAGAGAAAGGTCGCAGCGACGGCATTCGTCGAGCTCGATACAGGCGCTCGGGGATGATCCCCAGGCGTTGGGGGGCTACCACCCGCAGAGGAGGCAGTCCAAGGCTTCGGCGTCCAGACACAATGACACAGCTCCGACGAGGCGAAAGGGCCGCAAGAAACGGAAGCCAAAGCGGAACGTCACCTTTTGTGATATGCAGTCCATCTGCACGTACGAGTCCCAGGAACCCATTGGGGACTTGTTCTACAGCCGGGAGGATGACGCAACCTTTTCGGATCTGACCGTCGCGCACGCCCGATCGATACGGAGCCACATCAAGGCGTTCGCGAGGGACGAAACGTCGTTCAACGCCCTGACGGGGCTGCCATCGCCAGAGGCGTTGCAGCGAAATTCACTCGGCCCCGAAGACATCGTGGGCATCGAGCACCTGCTGTGCGGGCGAGGGGTGGCGCGGAGCCAGCTGCAGCTGAAGATGAACCACGCAAAAGTGTTGCTGGACAAGCGACAGAGGGGCATGGATGCAAATGCTTTGTCGAAGGAGTTGCGAAAGTACAGTAGCATCTCGAGCAAGCTTGCGGCTTGCAGGGCCTCCTACGCGACCATGTTTTAACAGTGAGTGACTTGGGCCTAACAGTCTTAGCAATTGTTGACCACAATGCCTCCTTGCCTTCCCGGATCGTCCGCCCTCTGCGCCTTCTCGAACAGGCACTCGGCCAGGCTGCCTTCTTCGGTCTGAAACACCGGACCGGCCATTCCGTCTTTATGAGTGAAGCCCCACGAGTTGACGCTCATGACCGTGCCCCTCCCGCTCTTATCCAAATCTTTCATCCATGGCCCGCCCGATGCACCGCCCGACATGGCGCAATCGTCCAGCCACAGGTTGGTGTAGGTCGGTATGCCGTTGATCGTTCCAGCCTCCATCGAGCAGTGCCGAAAGTCGGGATCTTTGTCCGCCGAGTAGCCCAGGGAGTAGACGAAGTCGTCGTTCCGGCGACGGGAGTCGAAGTCGACGTTGAAACATGGCACGTCCCGATCGAGGATCCCCGTGAGGCCCGATTTGTAGCCCCGCTCGTGGGTGTCTCGGTCGTCGTGGACCACCCAGTACGCGTAGTCAAAGCCGACATTGTAAGGAAATCCGCCGCCCTCCGTCCAGCCCTTCGCCACAACGGCAAAGCTCATGTGCCAGCAGCCCATGGGATCATCACCACACTTCATATTGCTCTTGTCCGCTTTCGTATTCGCCTGGTCAGGTATGAACAGCGCTCGGGTCGCAAACCTCTTCAATTGATCATTGTACGCGCAATGTGCCGCGGTCACCACAATGCTACGTCCGTTCTGCGTGTCCGCCCTGCCGCCGTTGCCGTCGCAGACAACGGTGCCGGAGCAGACGAAGGTCTGGTCGGTGCCGTCGAATTCGAACATAATACGTCCTACGG
>JALLAP010000106.1:0-20194 GCA_036939355.1 Thalassiosira profunda | reverse complement strand
AGCGTGCAACAAGATCAATCGAGCAGCCGGGAAAGAGCTGGTCGAGGTAAGTGCTTGTCGCTATTCCCCATGAGGTTGACCAGGTTGGACGTAATAACCAACATTTTTCCCTCTTTCCAGTGGCCCACGTGCCTCTCTGCAACGGGTTTGACAGAGACCCACCGACAGGAATTGTCGAGGGAGAAGCTCGTATCGAAGCTGCTGTTTTCCATTCAGGCATTCACGTACACTTGTTGCTCCGAGGCGGCAGAAGCACGGCATCTCCTCCGCGATTCATCGTCGCCAAATGACAAGCAATCAATCCTATCCAAATTTGGCGTGGGAGAAACAATGCTCGATGGCGATCTGCTCTTGCTGCCAGAACCAAATCCGTCCGTTGACGACGGATTTCAGCCTTTCGATGGCCGCATGGGAAAGCTTCGATACCTTGGGCTGGCGCTGATGGTCGCCANGCCTTTCGATGGCCGCATGGGAAAGCTTCGATACCTTGGGCTGGCGCTGATGGTCGCCACGAGCCCTGTTGCTAAGGAAGTGGTGCAGCTTTGCATGTCATTTCCCGTGCAAGTGGCTCCCACGGACCCCTTCGATTTCGATGAGGATGTGAAGTCGACAATAAAACGAGCTCCCGTGGCATATCCCATTCTTTGCGGACACGTTCTCTCGCACACCACAGCGGCGTTGATTGCGGTTACTGGTGTAAGTGTGGACGTCTGTTCTAATTGTTTGTCAACCAACTTCAATCTCAACTCTTTGGCAATCCACAACCACAGCGAGCTAGAGCAGAGGAAGGGAAATACAGCGTCAACTCCGTCATCGACGACTGTCGCAATTTCGTCCAACTGGGGCTCATAGCGAGGGTCGCTCAAGCCATTCTCGCCAAGCTCAAACCAAACTTTGGGGGTGATCCTGCGTGGGAGCGGCAAGTGCATTCCGTGGTCCAGAAAGAAATCAGCCAGAAGGTGGCAGTTGAAGATCAGGAGGAGCAGGAATGGAGACAGTTTGGCCTCTTGATTCTTCAGGCGATGTTCTCTTCAGAGACAGCTGCAGAATCGCAGTCGGTAGATGGAAAGGAAGTGGCATCCCACGTCTTCACCGCCATCGAGTCGGCAAAATTGGAGGCTGTGACATTCCTGAGAGATCTTTCTGTCGTCGGCCAGATTCTCATACCGAACATTTTCTGCAACTCGGCGAGGGAAGTGGATGGCGAGTGCGATAACCCGACATTGATGCTGCAGCGATACATGACATTGTTTGGCTTCGAGAGCCCGTGCACGATGCTCAAATCCAGCCTCCTGCAAGGCATCATCGAGTCCTGGTACGCGGATGCCATCGCGAAGAACCCGAATCAGGTTGGTTTTCCACGGATGTTCCAGGGAACCGCGTGGCCAGTGTCGCCTTTCTCCTACCAACGAGTACAGTCGAAGGAAATGCCGCCAAATTGCTTGCCGCTGTTTGGGAATCGGTACTTGATGCAGGACGGAAGCAGCGACCCTCCTCCTCGGATCTGCTATCTGCCAAAGTCGTACACGGATTTGTATGCCCAGCTGGGCGAGATGTGTCCCAACAACGAGCAGACCGCCTTGTGCTTGGTCTGTGGTCAGGTGAGTAAATTGGAAGGAGCTTGTTGTGCAGGGGCTGTCTGAAGAAGTTTGCTCGCGTGAAGTAGTTTGCTCATATCACTTCCCATTTCGCCTCCCAGGTGCTCAACCCTTCGGGCAAGGGCGAATGCACGAGGCACGCCTACAAGTGTGGAGGTGGCGCGGGTATCTTCTTTTTGGTCCAAGAGTGCGTTGGACTTATCATGCACGGACAAAAAGCGGCCTACGTGCACAGTCCTTACGTGGACTTTTACGGGGAGACGCCGCAGTATCGCGGAAGGCCCCTCAACCTCGACATGGACCGGTACCGTATCCTGCAAAGCCTGTGGTCGGGACATTCGGTGAGGGAGAAGGTCGTTGCCGAGCGGGCGAGCACGCGGCAGGTGATTATCACGGGATTTTATTAAGGTTGAAGCAAGTAATAAAGATAGAGATTAGTTGTACATAGCCGTCGTCTTCATTCTTTCAAGTAATCCAGGACGCCTGGGATGATGATGTTCATGTCGTTTCCGCAGTTGCTGCGATTCCTCTGCCTGGCTGCCGCATCCTGCCCAGTGCCGTTGCTGCATCTCCAAATGGCCAGCTCGATCATCGTCGTCACATCCAACCGATCGTAGTAGGCGAACCATTCTCGGATTAATGCGACTTTCTGGCCCTCTGGCTGGTGACGGCGCCGTAGGATTTCATTCACCTTTGCCTCGGCCTGTTCGAGCTGACTTCGACTCCTAAACTGCATCCACTTGGAAGAGACGACCAGCTTCTTTCCGGAAATAATTATGGGCATTGCGTTCCTCAATAATTGACAGCTGCTGCCTTCAATATCAACCACGAACGCAGCAGGAGGAATGCTGATATGTGTCAAAGCAGTGCAGGCGGTGAACGCATCACCTCCAATTTCGTGGACTCCCTCGCACAGGATCACCTCTGTCAGATTGCAGCAATCTTGAAATGCCACGCTGCCAACTGACGTGACCGAGGAGGGGATTGTGATGCACTCCAATGAACGGCAATCCCAGAATGCTCGTGGCCCAATCGTCTGAAGCCCCTCCTGAAGTTCTATGGACACCAGCTGTTTGCAACGGAATGCACCTGGTCCAATGATTGTCGTTGACGAGGGAATGGTGATCCGAACCAAGGAGTTGCAACCGTAGAATGCACCCACGCCAATGTGCTGCAAACCCTCATTCAACTCCACTTCTGCCAAATTGCTGCACTTATAAAATGCGCTCGTTCCAATGTCGGTGACAGATGCCGGAATGTTGATCCACCTCAAAGCGCTGCAGCTGTTGAATGCTTCCTTTCCAATGCGCTGCACCCCGTCGCGAAGCTCCACTTCTGCCAAATTCTCGCAACCATTAAATGCAGAAGCCTCAACTTCCGTGACAGATGATGGGACGGTTACGCGCCTCAGTGCCTTGCAAAGATAAAATGCCCCGTATCCGATCTTTGTTACAATGCTAAGGTCGATCTCCTCCAAACTGTCACAACCTGCAAATGCTTGCACGCCGATCTCGACAGCTGAGGCGGTGGTCCAAACAACGTGCTCCAAGGAGCGGCAAAGGTAGAATGCGCGAGCCGAGATGGTGGTGACGTTGCACAGATCAATCGCCCTCAAATTGCGACAGTCCCTAAATGCCCACTGAGGAATCACGGTAACGCCTGACGCCACCCGTATGTGGCTGGCATCCCGGTGCCATTCCTGCACCGCGCCGCCGCCGTAGTCGGTCCACTCCTCTTCCATCTTTGCAAATTTCGCCGGTTGTGAAGGCCACAATTTTCAGCGCTCTCCCAGACCACGCCGGCCGCTTGCCGCTGATGCGGGGCGGGACCGGAGGGGAGGAGCCGTGGGAGAGCGCTGCTCTCCGTCCCAATCTTGCCGGCCCGCCTGCGTCTAGGATCAGCTGGGGGCTGGATGCGCAGGGGTACAGCTTTTCGTGGCCGGCAGGGCTCCCGCCGCTCATACAGCTTTTCGTGGCCGGCAGGGCTCCCGCCGCAAGTAGGAGGAATCAGTACTAATGCGACATGGAGTTTTTGACGGCACGACACGCGTTTGAATCGGGCGCAGAGGCTGTTCAAACAAGGAAATTACACAGGGGCTAAATGGCTGCTGTTGGCGCGCCCTTGCTTTACCGTGCTTTGGCTCGCGGACCTTCTCTGGTGTCCTTCGCAGTATCAATGTCGCACGTTACTTAACGCCAATGACACTGCGAAGCCGGACGCATGCCAGACCAAATTCACGTGACCAGCGGGTTTGGTCAAACTCACGTGAATTTGGTCTGTCTGCCGTCCGGCAATGACACTGCGAAGGACACCAGAGAAGGTCCGCGCCCTCCCCCAGCCATTCAACCCCTGTGTAATTTCCTTGCTCAAACGCATCCATCCACCCCTGACCCTACCACTCATTCGTCGATGTATTTGCAACCTCCGCGCCGCCTTGACCCATCATCACCCGTCAACAGCATGAAACACTTCGCCCTCGCGTTGCTGGCCCACTGTGGTGACCCTCGGGTGCAGGCCGCGCCGGCGCCTCCACTTTGGGAGGCGGGCGTCCGCCGCCGCAGATCCGGCGCTCCCCTCTCACATCAACATCAACATCAACAGCGGTGGGGACCCTGCGCCTGCTTCCTGACAAGCGCTGCGCCAAACTCCAGGCCACACGATGTGGATCCGACGCGCCGGGCGTGGGCGGCGCCGATACTATCGCCGACGAACGGCCGCCGGCGTTGCAGTGCCCTGTCCGTGTCCAAGAGCATCGATGAATCGTCGAGAAGAAAGCCCGAAACAGGAAGCGCGAGGAAAAAGAAGGGCGGGGGCGCCAGTGGCAACAATAAACGGCGGAGGATGAAGCAACCGGAAATTGACAGCCTGGTTCGAGGTATGTGCACATCTTGCGCACATCTTATGCACATCTTTGCACGCGTTATGTGATGTTGAAATATGATTTCTCATCTTTCCCCTTTGCCTGCCCTCCAGGTATTGGGTTAGAGCCAGCTGCACGCCCCTCGGCCACAAAGAAGGAAAGAAATGGCAGCGGAGAGCGGCAACCTCACAGTGGCGACACGACAATATCTACGGACTTTATGCAACAAACATCGACCCCATCTATATCCCTCCGGACGCAGCTGGACTATTCTCGAAAAGGGCATGCCGTATTGCGCAATTTCCTGCCGCCGTCACTCGTGGAAGAGATTCGATCGGAATTGCTTCCGCACGCCGCGTCGCACGAGGTATCTGCGTGGAGGCAAAAGGTTGAAGTGCAGCTGGCCGACAGTTCTGACGCCTATTTTAGAGAGAATGCACGGACAATATCCGACAATCTGCAGACTGTCGAGGACTGCAGGGACCTGCTGGAGAGTCTGGGCGTGGACCCGTCGTCCGGAGATTTGCCCTTCCTGCAGCACTTCAATGCATGGAGGGCAGCGGCCACTCAGAACCGTTCGCTTGATGCCGTCCGAAATATCTGCCTCTCGCCCTACCTTGCGCACACAGCCTCGATACTGATGGATGCCCCTACCGTCCGCCTCTACCAGGATTCGCTCTTCCACAAGCGGCTGGGCGACGGTCGCACCCCCTGGCATTCGGACGCGCGCATGGCGCCCTTTGATACGTCCAAAATGCTCACGTTTTGGATTCCGTTGCAGGAGGTGCGGAGTCCTGAGGAGGGTGGAACCGGATTGCTCTTTGCGGGTGGATCGCACTCTGACTTTGCACTGCCATACTGGAATGGAGTCGATGGCGACGAGTACCAAAGACTTCAGAAGCGGTACGGTACAGTGAGTCATCACATGCCACTGGGTGTAGGGGATGTCACGGTGCACAGCGGTTGGACACTGCATTGTGCTGATGCCGGTGATGGCATGGAGGATGGAGAGGACAGATACGCATATGCCATTTCGTACGTTGATGGCCGAGCAGAACTGAGGGATGATGTCCTAGCACCAAAAACAGACAGCGTTGATCAGAAAGGAGACAATGAAGACGTTTGGAGCTTTCGGAGATGGGTGGAGGAAGTCGAACCAAGATCGCAGTTTTTGCATCCAATGGTGCCCATTGTCTTGCCTCCAGCAGGACAGTAAAGACCGGTGCCCCTGCGGCACTTTAGAGGGTCGAATGAGATGGAAACAGTGCTGTCCTTGCCACAGTGCTGTCCTCGCCACATTTTGTCTCTGATTGCTCTGCTCCCTCTTATCAAATTGTGTAAATAGCAAGCCCGCACGCCACTGCAAATGAGACAGAGTAGCATCACTGTGGTCAATTAATACTTGATCTCAGTTTTGGACTCATCAGGGCACATTCAGGCCACTTGCAGAGCCCATTCAGAGGCATCCGGGCGAAAATGAAGTGAAGTTATGGAACAAACGCAGATGTCAGCCTTTGTTGTGGAACCAATGGATGCCCCAAAGCCGTGGCAAGTGTCACTTGGGCCATTGCTTTGCCATTGGGCGCTTGGTCAGCGAATTCACATCAAAGCAGCTCCAAAACTATAGCGAAGTCACTAGTAAGGGAACCCCAAATTAATGTTGAGTATTGGTCACCCTTTCGGCTGGGGGTGGGGGGGTCGCACATCGCCTAGTTTTCTGCGAAACCGGTTCGACCCGAAATGTGTATCTTGGAGACAAAATGGACGCCAATTCATAGGCACGCAGCATTGTGTCGCCAATGCTGCGTTTCAATGCAAAACAATGCATGAAAGGTCATCTTTGACTGTCCACTGGGGCCACCACTGCACTATTTGTGGCCCAAATCAGCCCAATTCCACTGTGTTTTACAGATAAAGCTGCAAAAGATTGGCCTCGATTTCAGATTCTAGCCGGGGGGTGCGGGACCCAAATCGAACAAAATGGGTGGCATGACGGAATAAACACAGATGTCAGCCTTTGTTGTGGACCCAATGGATGCCCAAAAGCCGTGACAAATGTCACTCGGGCGATTGCTTCACCTTCGAGCGCTAGAAAAATATATTCGCCC
This sequence comes from Thalassiosira profunda, assembly GCA_036939355.1. Lineage (NCBI taxonomy): Eukaryota > Bacillariophyta > Thalassiosirophyceae > Thalassiosirales > Thalassiosiraceae > Thalassiosira > Thalassiosira profunda. The sequence goes on along the minus strand of JALLAP010000106.1, from coordinate 13,628 downwards.
CTCAGCAGCTCCAAAGCTATGGTAGTAGCGAAGTCACTAACAAAAGGCAAATCGAACAAAATGGGTGGCACGACGTGACAATAGGGAACAAACGCAGATGCCAGCCTTTGTTGTGGACCCAAGGCAAAGCTCAAAGCTAATGAAGTCACTGCGGTAACAAAAGCCAAATCGAAGGACATGGGCGGCATGACGAAGTTGATGGCACATGGCAATGCTCATTCAGTGTGTTTGACGTTACCTAAATGTGTTCTGATTGCTCCCCCTTTCTCTTGGTTGTCCGTGCGACACATAAAGAGAGAATGGGTGATACAGACCTGTGATCACCAGTGAAGTTGCTGGCAGTTCTTTATTCTCTCTGCAGTCTCTGCTGAGCAAAGCGTGACAGCTTTTTCTTCCCTCCAGCTCTATTCTCGGTAGACCCTGCACTGGGCGCCATTGTGATGCGCTCCTTCACCACTCCCTTAAAGACGTTCTCCTCAAATGGAACTGAAGTCACTGGAGAATACGGATCAGCCCCGGGAACATCCAGGTTTGCTGGGCTGAACGAGACCGGCCGGTTTGAGGAGGTTGGTCGCGGCGGGACCTTGTTCTGGCCAATGCGGGGTATTTCTTTGACTTCATCGCCGCCAAATGATACCTTTGATACCTTCTCTGTCATATCAGCCCCTTCAAATGTCGCAGCTGTTCCATTTTTCGAGGAGGCTGCGCCAGCCTTGGCACTGCTGTTGCCTGACGCAGATTGCTTTGATTGTGCAGTTTGTGGCACAGACGATTTCTTCTTGCCAGGGGCCTTCTTTTTCGGCTGGTTCAGGAAACCTTTGGACCACCCGCTGCTCTGCAGGCGCTTGGAGTTCTTGGCGTTCGCCTTCTTCGACCTGGCCTCCTCCTCCTCCAATCGCTCCAGCTCTTTCAGCCTAGAGCAAATTGCCTCATATGCCTCATCGGACACCGTTACTTTCTGAGGTCCCTTTGCTGCTTCTTGTCGCTCGTTTTCGATCTCCATTGGGCCTGCCTCTACATAGGACACGTGTGCATCCCTTGTTATGTCACCGGCTCCCTCGTTCAGTGTTTGCGCTATCACCTCCCCAAGCTGCGCTCCATCTTCCTCCCCATCCCCGGACGACTCGCCGATGTTTTTCAGGCCTTCATCCAGGCGTTTCGCTGCACTGGATATGTTTACAATCTCCGAGCCGACAATGTTGCCGCTGGCATCGCACGTTTCGCGAATTTCCATCAACGGCAGTGTTGGATCGGTTTGCGCGTCCCGCGACGTTTCAGCTATTGTGGGAGCCGGCACCTTCTTCTTAGGGGCTGATTTTGTCGCGCTGTCGGTATATTTCTTCGTTTTTGCAATCCGCTCTTGCTGCCTGCCAAAGAAAGCGTCCGCCTCCGCCCGCGTCATCTCCACCAGCTTCCCTCCATCGTTTACCACAACGCGTTCGCCCATCGCATCTGGTCTTGCAGAATCTGATGCTACCTCCGAGGGCGGCCGCAGCTCGCCCTCGAAGAAGGCCTTGGACGTCACCGGCACCATGGCCCGACGCCCCGCGAGTGGCTGCGGCGGAGCCGAGGGGGCATCCGCGGTGCCGCCCTTCGCGGCGCCGACGAGCGCGCGGACGTCGCGCAGCTCAAACGCCGAGAGGGGACGGCGCCGCACGCCGGACGGGGGGATGTCGCCGATGGCCGCGGGCAGCGGAGGGTGGTCTTTGGATGCCATGGCGTGGCAGGAGGCGAGGGATGCAGCCGGCGGAGGGGAGTGGGGTTGAGTGGTGAGTGGATGGTTGGCTGTTGGCTGCTGCAAGCACGCAACCAAGAGGAGGGTCGACATCTCCTTGACCAGAGGTCTATTACCAGGGTAGAAATCCAGCTTTTGCGCTGGCGGCTGGTCACTAGCTTTGCCTAACAAAGCCTACTTGATTTATACCTGGGTATACCGACCCAAAGTACGTAAGGTAGATAACTCAGAAGCTTAAGGATAACCCTAGGAGACGACCTAGTTGAAGCTAGGCCGACCAGCACAATTCTACCTGGGTATAACGGATGATAGCCTCCGGCGGTCAAGATTCTACCCTGGTATTCTCTGAAGGCCTCCGGCGGTCCAAACCCTCTACCCGGGTCAAAGCTAGTAGATTTTGTTAGGATGTCGGACCAAGCCCAAGCCAAGCTGCAAAATTTCGCCAGATTTTTCGCCTTTCCTCTCGCTCGCGCGCCGTAGCTGGCCCCGCCGGCGCCCCGCTCCTCGCGCCGCTCTACTGCATGCACCACACCCCTTGACGTCGGTAGAAACCAAAAGCATGGCGGTGAGGGCAATGCGGATCGCCCGCACCGCCATTCTGGCAGCGGCGGCTGCCCCAAGTGCGAAGGGGGCGCGGGCGTTTCAGCACGCACGTCCCACAAATAATGGGACGTCTTCGCGGCATCGGCGCTGCGCCAAGAATACTAGTGCCCGCCACGAGCGGCAGCGGCGACGCCGATGGCGAGACGGCGGGCGGCGGCGAGGACCTGGCGCGCCAATTTTACGACCAGCTCGAGCGGAGGAGGGGAGATGCTCCATCGACGCCCGACGCCGACGAGCTATTTGCAATCGACGCCGATTCCGCCCCACGACCAGCGAAGAGGTTCACCGGCGCCCCGGCGCCGTCCCTCTTCGCGGAAGGGCGGGAGGCTCCCTCGTCGAATCTGGACCGGGAGCGGCGGCGCGAGTACGACCTCGCCGGCCGATTTGAGCGCACCTTTGGTCTCCAGGTAGCAGTCCTCCTCATATCTTTCGTGGGAATTGCGTCCGTGGGATTGTCCGGCGGCATCACGGACGGGTCGGAACGCGACTTTGGGGGAGACGACGAGGTGGACGATGTAGTGGTAGAGAGGCTCTTCCGTCGGACGGACGATGCCGCGGAGGCAGAGGCCAGATTTTCGAGGCCACAGGCAATTCCGCGTGTGGAGGATGGTGCGGCCGTAAAGGAGAGTTTGCAAACCTCGAAGGAAGGGCAGATATGGCTGTAATGCGCTGGGATCAATTACCCTTTTTTTTTCAACCGTCGGTACAACAACGAGGAGCGATACATCACAGGGTGCATTGTTCAGTTCGAAGATAGACAGTAAGTGTCATTCCTCACAGCGTAGAATTATCTGTTCAATCCTAATGCAAACATCATCTCTACCTACAGGCGTTCAGACAAAGTCAAAGAGTCAGAGAGACGCCCTCCATAGGAGGCGTGGGCACGCGGGTGAAGTCATAAGATCCAATCGGACCCAGTTCCAGTTGCTGCATGGCAGAAGGAGCGGCGACAGACTGGTTGGCAAATGGAAAGCACACGCCAGTCATCTGCACCAACTTCTTCTTGGGATCGGCCTCATCTTTCGGGTAGTGGATAAGGCCCAGCGAGCTCATCTTGCCAATGGCATTGGCAAATCCCTTGGACTGTGGGTTGGAGTAGCCAACTGCATTGGCCAACTCGTCTCGAGGGTGCACCCCGGTGTCAGCCGCCAGTATGTCGAAGATATGCTGCTGAGTGGGCGTGAGGAGGGCCTTGATGCGTGCATGCACTTCAGCATCGCTTGCCGGAGGCGAAACTCCCTTTGCTTCATCGGTATCCATGCCTGCAGCAGTCAGCGACACGGAATCTTTGCCGTAGATGATCATGCCCTCTGACTTGAGAGAGCTGAGCGCATTAGCAAACGATTTGCTCTGCGGATTCTTGTAACCAGTAAACATTGCAACAAGTTTCTTGGGGGGACTAGCACATCCAAGCGCACGGAGTTCGGCCACGGATACAATGATGCGCGAACGGAGGGGCAACTTGACCCCATCTTTGATGGCAGCGCCCTTGACTGCCACCTTGCGCCTCTTCTTGTCAACTTTCTTCGTGGGAGTGACCGGGGTTGGGAGCTTTCGCTTGTCACCGGCAGACGCAGATTCAGGGACACTGACCACCGTGACGGGTGTATCGCTGGCAGCCTCCTCAACGACTTGATTGGGCAAGGCAGCCACAGCAGCTAAAGCCATAGCAGGAGGATCCGATGCCTTGCGGATCGCTGCAGACATCACGATACACCCTTCACTCTTGAAGAGAGGGGAACTTAGTGCAATACCGAGATCTTCTGCATTCTCAATGTCGATTGGCCATGCTTCGTCCCTGATATCGCGAATCTTGACGACGTAGTCTCGCACAACGATAGGCTGCGCGTCGCTTGGAACAGACCTCTCGAGAATGGCATCAATGAGGCTGTCGAAAGAGTCCATCAGTGGATCGAAGCGAAGCATCAAACGCTTGACACCTTGCGTATGCCATGTGAGATGAGCATAAGATGTGTGCGTGCGGCATTGCTCGTGACAAATACAAATTGCAGTAACCTACCAACTGGTCCCTCGAGGCGGATCTTGATGAATTTGATCTCAGCGCAATGTGCAGGTTGGTTCGCAATTCGCAGCTGCGTCGTATCCATCGACGACTGATGGCTGAGGGTCGCGACGAGGCGTCGAGATTGTGCGGCGATAGATTGGTAAAGTTTCGACGCCCATCCTCCGCTGGTCGCTGCGTCTGCAGCTGCGGCGTTACCTTCGGTCATGCCTGCGATTCCAGGGACGATATGGATGCAGCCGCAGCGCTGTGTAGCTCAGCGTCTTGTGGTGTTCCCGGCGGCTGCCTACGGAATTTCGCCTTGCTACAACGTGTTCGCATCGCCGCCTCGCCACGCGCGCCTCGCGCTCGACACCACCTCCTACTGAAAAAGATCTCCTGACACCAAAGATCGCATCACTTCACACTCTAGGCGCCCTCCAATGGGTGGGCGTGGGCTCCCCTGTGAGTGGCACAACATCCTGACACACAATTGTGCCCTCTGTATCCTGCACGCAATCCACCCAATCCAAGCTGCTGACATTAACCCTGTCATTGGTAACAAATGTTCCAAATTAGTGTACATTGCAAGCGTGTGGCCCAACCCGCTCAATAACCCGGAGTCCGCGGCCTTGTCGAACCCCACGCGATTCGCGTGTCCAGCGTTCTCGTCGCCTCCTCCAATCGCATCGCCTTTGTCTCCTCGTCACCTCCATTGCCATCGCTCGTTGCTTCCAGAGGGTTCAGCCGCACCCGCATCGTCCGTATCACCCGCCCCCAATTGCTGTTGTATTCTCCAATGAACGTCCGGGCCTTGCTCAATATCATCATGTCGGCCACGCTCGCCACATTCCGTTGGTAGCGGCTGAAGCAGCTATCTTCCCGCGCCTCGGATTGATCCTCGAAGCCCTTCTCCCCGTCGCCATTCAAGTGAAAGGCCGACGCGTCGGTGGGGTTGAAGTAAAACCGCAACTGGTGGCACTCGTTATGGAGGATCGTGGTGTCGTCAATGTGATTGGGCAACTCGGCGATTTCCCGGTGGACCACGATCGGATCGTCTGTTGCCACGTACACGTTGTGCTTCTGTACGATCGCCTCGCCGTTCGCGTCGCGCTCGCACGTTTCGGGCCCGTCCCACTTGCTCAAGTAGTGGGCGAACGGGACGTACTCCGTGGGCAAATTATCTGCGTCAGTTTGTCCTTGGCTGCGCCAAAACTTGACCACCTCAGCTCGCGCCTCGACGGCCAGCTTGTCCCCACGCCTCACGTGGATGGCCGAATATTCCTTGCCGAGCGGCAGGTCGAAGGAGCGGAGGAACAGTTCGACATCCCGTGCGAGCCAGGGCTGCAGGCGGAGGAAGCCCGCCTTGTTCATCAGTCCCAGCACGTAATCCCAGATTTCGGTCGAGGAACGGAGGCTCGAGAAGAGTTTCGCCTCGTCCGGCGTGGCGCCGAGGTTGGTCGCCCATTGGTGGGCTTGCGGCGACGGATGGCCTCGCACCATGATGGACTCGTGCTCGCGAAAGTGCTGTCGTAGCTTCGCCCCGCCCGTCACGACCACGTTCGTCTCGCTTCCGTCCAGATTGTTGCAAGTCACCTCTGTGAACTCCCCGCCGTGGTACTTGTTCGCCAAGGTCGCCCAGTCTCGATACGAATGAGTCTCCGCACAAGGAACAGGACACCCCCTCGACAACCAATTGGGGTGGTCGACCAGTCGACTAAACCCCAGTGGAAAATTCTCCTTCACCTCCCAGGTCGCCGCCTTTCGGAGAGAAGTTTGGGTCACCGTCTCGCGGAAGGCGTCGACGGGACACCCGAACTGACTTCCGCCGGGATACTTCGACACCTCGACGGGAGGCTCGACCAGCACCATCGCTCTGTCGAGGTGAGTCGCCGTCGTCACCCCCATGAGGTAAGTGTTGATCTGGCTCCCGTGGCCGTGGTCCGCGAACGGGTCCGGGAGGTACAACAAGAGGCGATCGCACCGCCTCCCCGCCGCGCGTTGGGCCCGCTTCTCGATCGATCGGTCGACGTCGGCGCTTCCCTGGAACTGCGCAAACTCCTCGGCGTCGCGCAGGCCGTACAGACTGTTGTGGGAGAGGGAGCGGCGCAGCCCGAGGTCGCCGAGGCCGGGGTCGAGGGACGCGAGGATGCAGGAGGCGCCGAGGAGGAGGGCGAGGGCGAGCGGAGGCTTGGAAGGCATCGTCAACGGGAAGGTGGAGGGGCTGTTGGAATTGTGAGACACTTTGGCCGGCGTCGGCAGGGCGGGCGCCGCGCGCGGTGGGTGCAGCATGGCCCGGCTGAGCTCCAGCTCGTCGTTTGTGGGGGCGGCCTGCCGGGTCGCGTTGTTGTTTGAAGAGCGTCGGTGAAACTCCTTTGTTGGGTCACTTTGGAGTCATTTGCGTACAGACAGCGGTAGGGGACCCGAAAGCTTAGGGGCGGCAAATTTGATATTGGTTCCTCTGTATGTAGAATCTGGGCGCGCTTCTTTTGTCAGGGGGCCACACAACACACAAACTTGGAAGGCTGGCGTGGACGCGGACACCCTATCGACTCTCAGACCCGTCCCCGCCGCAAGAGCATCCTGGTGGGCATCAACCATGGCCTCGAACAACGACCACGACGTCGCTGCCATCGCCGCTGATGGCGGTGCGGACGAGATTCTCACCTACAAGCCCCTCGCGGGCGACAGCGCCGTGAGCGCCAACCCCCACATCCCGAGCGTGTCGGCGTCGGCCGTCCTGGGGGAGAGCGAGTCGGTGAGTTGCAATTGCAGGTGCAATTGCAGGTGGTTGTTGCGTGCGATTGTGCGTACGGCGGCGATGCCGGCACGGCAACGTTTGCAGTGCACATCATATGCACAACTTTTGATCGGTACATATCTCTTCGCTCACATCACATGCACACATCGACTGCACATAGATGCCGGACGACCATCCCATATGCCAAGGCCACGATTTCGACGCGTCCAACTCGATCGATGCCATTATGCAATCGATGCTCGGCACGGGCTTCCAGGCGAGCAACGTCGGCAAGGCCGTGGAGGAAATCAAACGCATGCGCCAATGGCGGCTGTCGGACGTTCCGTGGAAGGAGGGGGACGACGAGGCCCTGAAGGACCCGGCGGTCCGAAGGACCATCCGCGCCCGCATCTTCTTCGCGTACACCTCCAACCAAATCTCGTGCGGGCAGCGGGAGGTGATCAAATTCCTCGCCAAGCACAAAATGGTGGATGCGATCGTGACGACGGCCGGCGGGATCGAGGAGGACATCATCAAGTGCTTCGAGCACACGTACATGGGCGACTTCAAATTGTCGGGAAGGGCGTTGCGGAAGAAGGGCATCAATCGCATCGGGAATTTGTTGGTGCCCAACAAGAATTACTGCAAGTTCGAGGATTGGGTGGCCCCGCTGATTGGCAAGATGCACGACGAGCAGGACGCGCGGTGGGCCGAGCAGGCGAAGCAAATGGCCGAGGCGAATGGGTCGAGCGGCGATGCGTCACCGCCGTTTGCGTGCACGCCGTCCGAGTTCATCGCCCGTTTGGGCAAGGAGATCAACAACGAGGAGAGCGTCCTCTACTGGGCGTACAAAAACGACATTCCGGTGTTTTGCCCCGCCCTCACGGACGGCAGCGTCGGCGACATGATCTACTTTCATTCCTACAAGCGCCCGGGGTTCGTGCTGGACATTTCGCGGGACATCCGACGCATCAACGACCTCGCCGTGCGGAGCCACGCCACCGGGCAGATCATCCTCGGCGGGGGACTGGCGAAGCACCACACTTGCAACGCCAACCTCATGCGGAACGGGGCCGATTTCAGCGTGTACGTCAACACCGGGCACGAGTTTGACGGGAGCGACGGTGGGGCCAGTCCAGACGAGGCGATCAGCTGGGGGAAGATTCGGATCACCGCTGCGCCAGTGAAGGTGTGCGCGGACGCGACGATTGTGTTTCCGCTGATGGTGTCGCAGACGTTCGCGAAGGACGTCGAGGCGTGGAAGGAGGGCGCGAAGGATTGCGTTTGCTGGTTGGACGATGCGACATGAGCACAAGGCTGCCGCTTCCGGAGATGGCAACACCCTCTCTTGTCACCATCATTTCTTTCTAACATTTACCTTCTACACTTCACGTGAGAACTTCATGAACACAAATTGACCTCTAACCAACACGAACACAACAGACTAGGTCGGTAGTACTCTTTCAACAAAACAGGAATACTCTGGGGTCAAAAAAATCACTTGGGGGGACTTGATGGGAGACTTGTAGGTACTTGGGGTGGCGTAGAGCAATCAAGGCGTGGGGCAGCCGCATTCATTGTTGTTGTAGTCGGGGTTGCAGCAGCTGAAGTCTCCAATGCATTCGCCATCCGCAACCTCACCAGTTAGGATACCACAGCACGCGCCTTCGCCTTGGCATGCATTGTTGCCAATCACCACATTGCCGGGCCCATTGGCGGGATTACCATCGCCGACAAATCGACCTCCTACCTCCTTGCACGACTCCTTGCCAAGGCTGAAAAACACGACGGTGGATCAGACATCAGTCAAGAAGATAAAATAAATGAGAAACAGCCCCATACGCACCAGCTGTTGTTGCCGATCGTTGTGTCTGTAGACGAGTTGCCATATGGTCAGAAACCAAACTTTGTCCGACTTGTGGGAAATGTTATGACACTTAATTGACTCACTTAGTCCCAGGTTGGAGCACGCTCGCAACCCATCATTGCAAGAGTCATTTCCTACCGATGCTGAAGAGGAAAAATGGAGCAATAATGTCAGTACCATCGATGCTGGAAGACAAACCTGACCTCTTCGTCCTTTTCAACTTACAAGTGGGAGGGAGAGCGAAGCAGCCAACAACAGCGTTGCAACTGCGCGATCCTATTAGACCACCAACAGTACCAAGCTGTTGCGCATCGCAAGCGCTCTGGGCATTGCAGCTTCCGCAGGAGACATTTTCCGAGAAAAACTCAACGGGTCCACCCTTCCTGCATGCGAAAGTTCCTTGGCACTTGACAAACAGGCCACATCCGTCACCAATCTCTTGCCCGTCCGGATCATAGATCCCTACGTATGTGATTAGAAGAAAAGGGAAAAGGAGATGTCAGACTTCATACACTCATCTTGGCCGTATCACCTTCGATAATATACTCACAGTTACTGTTGGCATTGATACCTACTGCATTCGAAGACACTTGACTCTTGAGCGCATCAATCTGCTCCTGAAGGCCGGTGATCTGAGTCTCGAGGGACTCCTTGTCGGCGCACGTCACCTCGCAGGCGGCGGTGGTGGTGGTGGCCGCCGCGGTGGTGATGCTCGTGGACGTCGAGGTGGTCGTGGTCGTGACACTCTTGCCGCTCTTCGGGCCTCCTCCGGCCTTGCTCGATTTGGCGCCGACGGCCACAAACTCCTCGGTGGCCACGGACATGGAGAAGGAGGAGGCGGGGTCGACGACGGCGGCACCGTCGTCCGCGAGGGAGCGGAAGGCCCCGAGGCGACTGGCGTACTGGGCGTTGGCAGGAGCCGCGGTCAGGGCCGCGAGGCCAGCTGCCAAGGCGAAGGAGGCTTGATGGAGGCGCATGGTTCTTGAGAATTATGATTGACGGCGGTGAAGAGTTGAGAGTGGTGAAATTGTGTCGGGTTTTTGTCGGTATGTCCTGGTTGGCTGGGGGTGTTTGACCAGCGTCCAAGCCGCGTCGGTATGAAATTTAGAAATGGTCTCGCCAAACCAGTTTTGTATTAATTCCTATGTTGCACAGAAGAGACTGTCTGAGCTGCCCTCTCATTTCCTTTCCTTTGGCGAAGAATATCCCAAATATACTAAGTCCTACGTATATAAAAGAAAGCTGAAAGACGTGTGCCCTCGCCAAAGATGGGCATCGGAAGGAAATTTGGAAATCCGGTCTCGCCAAACTTTGTAGAAATTCCCACGTTACACTAAAAAGAAACGTCCCTCGCCGCAAAGAGGGCATCCGATTCCTAGGTACCTACTTAAATATTATGTAGAGGCTCGCTCGCTGCTCGCTCGAAGATTTTGTGAATATGAACCAACTTTGATGCCAATTGGACTTCATACACACAGTGCGGGAGGTGAGAGCGCGATGTCAAGAAATGCTTTGTGAGTAAAATCGCCGACTGTCCGAAGAGGACTGTGGGTCGTGCCTGTCCGCAAAAAGTCCGAAGGTGTGTGTCCAAGATTGTCTTGCGGACTCCCAGGCGGCTAGAGAAAGAGAGAGAGAGATAGAGTACTCTGGGTAACACGGCGAGAACCATAGTTCGGAGACTAAGTTCGTCTACGTGAAATGCAATAAAAGGGGGAAGGCAGTCATAGTCTAGCAGAACCTTGCTAAGAGATTCTTTCTCAAAAGCAGAAGCTCAATAGTGCTGAAAATAGAACCTAGTCGGTAAAGGCTGTGACTACTGGCAGCGGTGGGCAAAAAAGGCAACAACAGGAGGAATGGTTCGATCATCTAAAATGAGTTGTTCCGTATCCACTCATAGGGAGGCAGGCCCTCCAGCCCGCCGACCGCCGCCATGGCGTGATCCTTGTCGTGAAACACCTTGTACGCCGCGGCCCGCACATCGTCCAACGACAGCTCCTCGATCCTCGCGAATATCTCTGCTGCGGTCATCCTCCGTCCGTACGTCAGCAACTGCCTCCCGATATCCTCGCAGACGTTGGTGTTGCCGTCCAGACCCATGAGCATCGTCGCCTTCAACGCGATCTTTCCGCGCTCCACGTCCTCCTCGGTCACATCGTCGGCCAACCGGGCGATGTTATGGGTCACCGAGGCCATCAGATCTCCCACCTTTTCCCTCTCGGCCACAGCGTACAGTCCAAACAAGCCCGTGTCGTTGTAGCAAGTGTTGAACGTGCTGATCGAATTGGCCAGCTCGTTCGTCGCAACGTCGTGGCACAGACGGGAGGTCACCGTCTTGCCCGCAGCACGGTCGTATGCCCCGATCAAGGTCTGGAGCAGCATGAGCGGGTAAGCATGCTCGGACGTCCACGAGGATCCCTCGTAGGCCAAAGCCAGGTGGGCCATCGCGTCCGACTGGAAATGGATCCGCACGTCGCTCCCGACGAACTTCCCCTCGTCCAGGCACACGGCGTCCCCCCGTCGCTCCTCCTCGTCCAGCTCCGTCCGCAGTCCGCCAAAGTATCCCTCGGCCAACTCGCACAGCGCCGCGTGGTCCACCGCCCCCGCCCCCGCAATGACCATCTGCGGGGCCAAATAGTGCGTGTCGATGTACTCCCGCAAATCGTCCCGCGTCAAACTCTTGATGTTCATCTCGGACCCCAGAATAGTTCGTCCCAACCCCGACCCCTCGAACGCCGTGGCGTGCAGGTGGTCCAATACCAGCTCCTCGTGCTGGCGATTGACCTCCTGCATTTCCCGCAAAATCACGCTCCGCTCCCTCCCGACCGCCGCCGGGTCCAGCTTGGATTTCAGCAAAATGTCCGCCAGGATGTCCATCGCCCGGGGCACGTCCTTCTCGAACACTTTGGCAAAGTACACCGTCTGCTCTCGGGAGGTGTAGGCGTTCAGGTGTCCCCCCATGTTCTCGATCTCCACCTCCAATTGGTACTGCGTCCTTTTTTGGGTGCCCTTGAAGGCCATGTGCTCGAGGAAGTGGGCCGCCCCGTTGTTTCTCGAGGTTTCGTAGCGGGATCCCGCGTCGATCCACACGCCGACGGTGGCGGTCGAGGATCCCAGGATTGTCTCGGAGGCGACGCGCAGGCCGGAGGGGAAGGTGGTGATTTCGGTGGTGGGGGCGGCGAGGAGGTAGGGGGGGAAGGTGGCGTGAGCGGCGGCTGCGGCAGGGGCGGAGAGGCGACGCGAGGATGTGGATGTGGACTTTGGTGATGGCGAGGAGAGCGACGATGCCCCGCGCCGGAGGGCCGACCGCGCGGACGGTCTGGAGAACATGCTCATCGGCGGAGCTGTGCCGGGGACACTGCCGTGGGGCGTTGGCTTTGGTGGTGAAGCACTCCTGCGCGGCGGCAGGGGGGAGGCGGGAGTTTTGTGTTGCAAATCCGCCTAAAAGGTAGGATTTCACGTAGGAATAGTATCAAGAGGATTCGGCCCTGCTAGACCACTCTTCGTCGAGTGCAACCTCCGGCTTGACCCATCATCATTCCTCTACAGCATGAAACACTTCGCCCTCGCGTTGCTGGCACACTGTGGTGGCACTCGGGTGCAGGCCGCGCCGGCGCCTCCACTTTGGGAGGCGGGCGTCCGCCGCCGCAGATCCGGCGCTCCCCTCTCACATCAACATCAACATCAACATCAACAGCGGTGGGGACCCGGCGCCTGCTTCCTGCCGAGCGCTCCTCCAAACTCCAGGACATACGGTGTGTATCCGACGCGCCGGGCGTCAGCGGCGCCGAGACTATCGCCCACGAACGGCCACCGGCGTTGCAGTGCCCTGTCCGTGTCCAAGAGAGTAGACGAATCGTCGAGGAGAAAGCCCGGAGCAGGAAGCGCGAGGAAAAAGAAGGGCGGGAGCGCCATTGGCAACAATGGACGGCGGAGGATGAAGCAGTCGGAAATTGACAGCCTTGTTCGAGGTATGACACATCTTGCGCACATCTTGTGTGCACATCATCTTTGCACGCGTTGTGATGTTGAAATATGATTTCTCTCATTCCCCTTTGCCTCATCCAGGTATTGGGTTAGAGCCCGTTGCACGCCCCTCGGCAACAAAGAAGGAAAAGAACGGCAATGGAGAGCGGCATCTTCAAACTGGCGACAAAATATCTGCAGACTTGATGCAACAATTATCGACCCCATCGATATCCCTCCGGACGCAGCTGGCCTATTCTCGAAAAGGGCATGCTTTATTGCGCAATTTCCTGCCGCCGTCACTCGTGGAAGAGATTCGATCGGAATTGCTTGGACCCGTCGTCCGGAGATTTGCCCTTCCTGCAGCACTTCAATGCATGGAGGGCAACGGCCACTCCGAACCGTTCGCTCGACGCCGTCCGAAATCTCTGTCTCTCGCCCTACCTTGCGCAAACCGCCTCGATACTGATGGACGCCCCCACCGTCCGCCTCTACCAGGATTCGCTCTTCCACAAGCGGCCGGGCGACGGCCGCACCCCCTGGCACTCCGATGCGCGCATGGCGCCTTTCGACACGTCCAAGATGGTCACATTTTGGATTCCGTTGCAGGATGTGCGGAGTCCCGAGGAGGGTGGTACGGGGTTGCTTTTTGCGGATGGATCTCACTCTGACTTTGCACTGCCATACTGGAATGGAGTCGATGGCGACGAGTACCAAA
>JALLAP010000105.1:0-19787 GCA_036939355.1 Thalassiosira profunda | reverse complement strand
TGGAGTTGTGGGAGCAACGCTGGATCGATGGCCAGAAGGAAATGAGCCAGTGGTCTCTAGTCAATGACTTTGCAACCTCGACAGGGGACGCGAATCTCCAGCTAGAATGCGCGTGGAAAATGAGCGACTGGGCAGAGGTCAGATCCCTCTTTGAGTTCCCCTCCGTGGTGGCATCGCTCGAAGGTGGCGACGCACTCACCAAAATGACCGAGGTCTATCTCGCCATTCACGATGGAAGACTCAAAGAGGTAGAAGGCTTGCTAGCTCAAACAGCGCAGCTCTGTCTGAATCAGTGGCAGCTTTCGCCTTCGCTTGGCAGTGGGGGAAATTCTCACGACAGCCTCCTCTACCAGTTCCAAAGGGTGGTCGAGCTCCGCGAGACAAGTCAGGTCTTGGTCAGTGCATCATCCCACGCAGCAAGGCGGACCATCATTGATATGAAAAGCTTGCTGGGCGCTTGGCGCCACAGACTCCCCAGCTCATTCGATCGCCTCAGTGCGTGGGACGACGTCTTCATGTGGCGCAGCCACGTATTTGACGCCATTACAGCGCAGTTTTCCTGGAGCGATCCCAACACCATTGCCACACTGCACGACCGCCCTTTTGCGTGCATATCGTTGGGCAGGGCNTTCCTGGAGCGATCCCAACACCATTGCCACACTGCACGACCGCCCTTTTGCGTGCATATCGTTGGGCAGGGCCGCGAGAAAGCAGGGTTTGATGGAGGCAGCGGCCGCTTCCCTGAACAGCCTCGATAGCAGTGCGATGGATGTGGAATACGCCTTCCTCCGAATGAGGGAACAAATCGTCCATTTCCAGCTCTCGTCATCGGCGGAAGACGCGAAGAATGGTCTCAACATGGTCAACTCCACGCACATCCAGTACTTCAATTCGCACCAAAAGGCGGAGTTGTTTCGGCTGAAGGGGTGCTTCTTCAATGCGCTGAACGAGAAACCCAAAGCGAATCAAGCGTATTGTCACTCAGTACAAATATGCCCAAATTTTGCTCGGGCCTGGATCGACTGGGGCCGCCTTTGCACGGCGTTGGCTGAAGACACACGCAAAGACTCTGGCGCCGAAAAAGGGGGCACTAAGGAAGCGACGAAGAAGAAGAACCTGTATTTGGTGCAAGCAATGGGCTGTTTGTGAGTAATTGTTGCTGACCGCTTGCCATTGACTCATTTGCTGTGGTTTTCTCACCGTGGTCGCTCTTCTCACCTCACAGTCTGGAGGCCGTTCGTTGCGACCCCAGCGAGGAGTCGCGAGACAACATCCCGCAGTGCTTGTCCATGCTCGCCAACGACGGCACGACGTACGGGAACCTCTGTCGCACGTTCGAAACCCGCAGTGCCGTCTTGCCGAGCTGGGTGTGGCTCCCATGGATACCCCAGTTGCTGTCCAGTCTGTGCCGTGTTGAGGCCCAAGCAATGAAGGCTCCGTTTGTTGGTCTGCTGAAGGATCATCCGCAGGCTTTGTACTACGCTCTGCGGGCATTCTATTTGGAGCGCCGGGACATTGAGCGATCAAAGACCCAAAAGTCACCCAACAACGAAGATTCGCCATCGTCGTCGCGATTTGCCGAGGAATTCATGTCTACACTCCGAAAGACGCACCCTGTGTTGTGGGTGAGACTAGAATACGTCTTGGAAGATCTCATCGTTCGTTTCAGGCCCAGCTACGAAGCCGAACTGTTGCATTCGATGTCGACGCTGCTGCATAAGGTTACCGCCAAGTCGGAGCAACGTTCGACGAAGGGGCCGACCCCCACCTCCGACCACGTGGAAGCCTGCATGAAGACATTGGAGATGCTGGACGCCAAGTTCTTTTCCGAAGGATCGTCGTCACGTAAATCGGCTCGGTTCCAAGCTGCCTACGCATCGTTGTTCAAGAGCGACTTCCTGGAGAGCAAAGAGGAAATGAACGAAAGCGACCTCGTCGATAGACTCGGAAAGTGGAAGAAAATGCTCGAGATTGGCATGTCGCGGGTGCCATCCATGTCATCTCTGCAGGAGGTGTCCCCGTCCCTGTCTTGGTTTTCGTCCCAGGCGCCAGATCTGTGGGCGGGGGCCTGCGAATCGAAATCCCTGACTCTGTCCAACTCCCAGCACGATGCACAGCCTTCGCTCGACAATTCCTTGTACCGACCAAAGAAGTCGTCTGCGTTGTTGGCCGCCAAGGCCGGCGCACAATCTGTTCTTGCCGGAGCGAGGTTGGAAGGTTTGGGCGGGCACACTGGGGGAGGAGCTGCGGTGGTCGAAATCCCGGGCCAGTACGCGCCAACGTCGTCCAGCGTATTGGATTCCAGGCCGTTTCCCGAATTCCATGCCAAGCTGGTTCGCTTTCACCAAACGCTCGAGCTGACCAGCACTTCGTCGAAGCAGAGCGTTCACCAGATCTCCATGATCGGGAGCGATGGACGGACGTATCGATTTTCGCTGCAGCTTGCTGCTCCATATTCCATCAGGACGGACGAGCGATCAGCGCAGATGCAGTACGTCGTGAGGAAAGCCCTGCACCAAGACAGGCAGGCCTGCAGAAAACGCTTGACCGTCAGACCGACTGTGGTGATTCCCGTTGCTCAGCGCATGAGAATGAGTGCGACGGAAGCGTCGCACCAATCCTTGGAGTCGGTCTTTAGCCACGTGCAGGGCCCCACGAGCAACGACCTGGCCCGCGAGTTCCAGGAGAAGGTCGCCTCCCTCCTCGGCGATCTCGGAGATGTTGACGAGGAATCCAAGGCTGAGGCAACCAAAAAGGCCAAGCTGGAGGCCTACCAGGATATTTGCGATAAGGCCCTTCCGAACGCGCTGTCGCTCTACATGATGTCTGCAATTCCTTCCCCGGAGCGCTTGTTTCAGTTCCGTAAAGTGTTTGCTTCTCAGTTGGCCGTCAACTCTGTCCTTCAGGTAAGTGGGGATTGCACATGTCTTTTGCTCTTGCTTCTCGTGCAAAATCTAACTGTTTGCCATTGTCGCAACAGTACTCGCTGTCGGTGGTCGAGAGAAACCCAAGCAGATTGCTCTTCTGCTCTGTCACCGGGAAAGTGATTGCGCAGGACTTCCGTTTGCACTACAGCCAAGGATTGCTAGAGGCGCATGAAGTGCCCTTCCGCATGACGAGAAACATCACCGAATTCCTGGGGCCTTTTCTGTCGGAGGGCGTGTTTGTGCCATCCTTTGCGACGGCCTCCTTCGCAATGCACTCGAAACAACATGTATTGCGGCCCATCCTCCACCTCCTTTTGAGGGACGATGTGATGGCGTGGTACATTTCCAAGTCTTCGTCCAAGAACGATCAAAAGATGCAGGAGGTGGAGCGCCAGCTGTCCGACAGAGTCTGGAGCAATGTCAAGTTTGTCCAGGATAGGTTTGCGGAATGTGCTCCGAGGGAGGTGAAAGATGCTGCCTCCGAGGCAATCGTAGTGAACCCTGAACCCATCGACGTCAAAGTGAGGTCGCTCGTCGATGCTGCGAGCAGCGCGGAAAGATTGTGCATGATGCCCGCTAGCTACGCCGCCTGGATATAGTCACAAGAATGTAATGAGTGTAGAAGTACTGTAGTATCTCCGAGGCTGTGAAACAACCCCGACCCCTTCGACATCACCACATCAAAGTGCGATCTCTTGCTAGGAGATTACCAATTATGGAATCTACAACTAACAATTTTAGCCACACCAGACATGCCCCTCACCCGACCACCGCATCGCTACTTGCGCAATATTTGACGGCTGTCATCTCTGCGCTCCCCCTCCGAGAGGACCAAAAGTCCTTCCCTACCAGTCACCCCCCTCCTCGGTAGGAGTCCATGGATGCAGGATGAGCGCCTTGTCCCTCGAGGGACTTTTGATCTTATCCAAAGCGGCTTTGTTCGCTCGCAGGCATGCCGCAAATTCATCTTTCGTCACGTTGCCCGTCTGGTATCCCTCTTTGACCAGCTCGAGGCAGCGAGCATAGCCACTCTTTGCGCCGACCATGAAGTGCCGAAAAGCGGTCAGGTAGTGGTCCTTTCCTAGATCTATGTCCATCAGGCCGAGTCTCTCCCGCGCCACTCCGTGCCCGGCCATGGCGGCGATACCAAGGTGATAACGCGCCTTCGATTCATCAAACTCCAATCCATCATAGCCGCTCAAGTACGCGCAGCCCATATTGAAGTGTGCGGTGCACAGTCCAAGGATCGCTGCGAGCTGAGTGTATTCGATCGACTTCGTTTTGTCCTTCTTGAGCCCCATGAGGCCTTTGTTGTAGGCCACGCCTAGACTGACCATGGCCTCGGGATCATTCTTATCGACGCGATCGCGCAAACGTCGCAACCCCTCGCTTTCGCTGTACGGTGGGCTGGACCGACAGAAGGGGCACTTCTCTTTTGAACCCGCATCTTCTCCTGCAACAACACAGCCCGCGCATATCACCTTGCCGCAGCTTTCCGGAGGCGGATCAGAGGGAAAGAGTGAGGGGACAAGTGGTTGCAACTGCAACGGAGTCATTGACTTACCACGTGAAATACTGCGTCTGGCGAGTCATCTGAAGGGGGAGGGGGATGAAGCAGATCGGACATTCCTCTCGAGGAGGAGGCAGGGCAAACAAGGGATCGTTGTCCGCCGCAGGCTCCGGCACGTCCGAACTCGTGATGCATCCATCCGTATCAGCAGACGCGTATATGAGACGACCATCGTCCAGACGGACTTGGTACGGGTATCTCGTTCCTGGCTCATGGCCAGGCAGAGCCTGAGTACACAGGTTCACGCAGCTGGCTGTGCTGCTGGGGGTCCACCACTGCTGAACAACAGTCCCATGGGCACATTTACGAGCCTGGAACCAACACGTGACTCGATCGCCCACCTTGAACCTAAGTTCGGGCCTCTCGTCCTCCGCTCCTCCCTTGCTCTTCTGGGATCGCTGCTGCTTGCGGCCCATTGTCACTGGAAGAAGAAGCAGGGAGAAGGGAATAATCAGTGGGCAAAGTTCGTGGCAACTGCGAGCATCAAACGAGCGCGGACACTCCAACTCCAACACACATGATGTGCAAAAAATGACGCCTATCCCCGTGGCGCGGAGCGTGGGGGAATTGCACCCACTCGAGCGCAAAATTGTTGACGGCGGCATCCAGTGTGCTCACCTCCTTCCTCCTTGTCAGCTTGTGCCGGGCATTTCGGGGGATCAGGTCCGACCAACTCGAACACTTCTGGCATCCCGCGAATGAATTGGTAAATTGCAGCGAGCTTTGTGTTGTCAATCTGTGCATCGGGGATAGAAATCTCCACTCTCCCTACTCCGCCGCGGCGACGATTTTGACGATTTTGAAGGGTCCTGAACATCTCCAACCAATCGACGACAGTTGGCAGAACCTTCAATTCCCACTCGAATAATGGTGTCATGTCCCAGTTGGGATGATAGCGCAGCACCTTCAGCATAGCGCGATGCTTTTTGTTCCTGATGTGGCAGTTCACGTCAACGATTTCAGTCACTCCAATTGGCGGCAACGTAAAGCTTCCAAAGAATGACACATACGAGAGTGTATGATTCGAGAAGTAGGTGCCGTTGATTGTTGATGTATCGCACAGCGACTGACAGAAGGAGCGCCAGAATTGAGCAACTTCAGAGGAATGTGCCATCCTCCCACCGGGAACGCGCAAGTCAAAGCCCATCAGTGATTTGCTCTTGGCCACAACATTTGCAATCATGTCTAGGGCGTCCACATCAATATCACCGACATCTAGTTCGAGATGGCGCAGCCTGCTCTCTGCATTTTGAAGAAGTGAAGCAAGAACTTCCAAGCCAGCTCGTCCAATTATTGGGGGAGTCTTGAGCTGTTCCAACTGCCGAAGATCGTGAACAGCTTCAAGTATTTCGTGAAAGCGACTGCGAACGGTATCATCACGCGGCTGCTGTACAATGCGTCGCAATCCAGCCCCAGCTTCTCCCTGCATAAGCAACTTCAAGTCCCTCAAATTCGTGCACCGGCGAATAGTCGAGTTGAATGAATCGACCCCTTCATCGCCTTCACTCCAGCTTTGATTCAAAGAGACGTGAGTAAGACAGCAACTGAGATTGCTGCTGTCTTCGCCGAGGCTATTCAGTACCGCACGAATCCCTGTACTAGACAAATCGACCCTGCTTAGCATCAGCCACTTGATGGACGAATTGCGCTTGATGCCGTTCAAGAATGCGGCATTGTCGGCAACCCCCGTGACTGCTCCCTGCAACCCATCCAAATCCAATAGTTCCAAGTGCGTGTTACTTCCCACGGCATCGCCAAGTCTGGCGAAGAAGTTCGCGCCGGGCGAGCAGTCCGCCGAAAAGTAGAAGGTGACCTTCCCGAATTCCTCGTCATCCTCGTCTTCATTTATGACAGCGCCAAACCCAACGGGTTCGTGGTCGTAGTAGTGCAGCCTCAATTCTGACAGCTCGGAGTCGTTCTCCTCGATCCGGCGTATTGCGTCTTCCAATTCTGCGTCCATGATGATTTTTGCGGGGAGTGTGGTTAGAGGCGGAGGAGGCGATTGGGCGCGGGGGCGGTGCGAGGGCGCGGGCGGAGCGGGGCGCGGAGGGATGTAGGGGATTGTCACTGGAAGGAGAAGCAGGGAGAAGGGTATCAGTGGACAAAAATTTATGGCAACGGCGAGCATCAAACGATGCGGCTGAGGGGATTACCACCTCCATGCATCCATTTGCGCGCGGACATCTCCAACTCCACACATGATGTGCAAAAATGGCGCCGAGCGCGGGAGAATTTCACCCACTCGAGCGCAAAATTATTGACGGCGGCCGCCTCTACCATTTGCCTGGCAGTGTGCTCACCTCCTGTCAGTTGTGCCGGGTCCTTCGGGAGCAGGAGGCGCGGGGGATGAGCTGGCTGGAGTTAGTGGTCGAGGAGTCGACAGGACGAGTCGAGGAGGGAGGGGGGAGGGCGGGGGCTACATACAATACTCTGGGTACATAAATAGTATCCCTTATTTAGCTAAGATTCCGAGCTTCTTCCGCCGGGCGGGCAAGCTATCGGCGGCGGTCCAGGCCAGGAGGGAGGACGCTGCCCCCGTCTTGGCAGCGCGGGTGGTGGAGGCCGACGGGAGGCGCGGAAATGGCCGGATCATCGTCCGCTCTAACATTCATCCGTCATTGAAGTTTGAGGAACTGCAATTGCAAAATGGCCGCTAAGGAGGCGTCCTCCCTCGCCGCCGCGCTGGTGGCCTCCACTGCCGCCGCCGACCGCGCCGCCGGTCGTCGGGATTGCACGCGAATATTGGCCCAGTTGAAGAGGGCCGTCCTCCCCGGCCTATCGCGGGAGGACTGTTTGCAATTGCTGATGGCCGAGGGCGGGGGCATCGCTGTTGATGGTGGTGAGGGGGGTGATGGCCCCGCGGCCATCGCGGCGGCGCTCCTGTTCATAGCAAACAATACCGACGACTTCCCGACCGAGGGGCACCGCGAGGCGGGCGTGGAGATACTGAAGGGGCTATTCCGCCGGGCGTTTGGCGGCGAGGGGGGCAATTCAGCGCAGGGAGACGATGCGCGAATTGAAACGCAGAATGCAGCGGAGACGGGGAGAGGCGTATGGCAGACTGAAGGGAGGGAGGCCACGCTGCTCGGATTGTGGAGGCAATACGCGCAATTGTTCGAGAGGCGTATGTCCCGCTGCCAACCCTCGAGCAGTGATAGTTTTCATCCCGGCACCGCGACCGAGCTGGCGGAGCCCTCCGAGCACATTCGCTTGCTGCTCGTGGAGCTCCTGCTCGAGTTGGGGGGATACTGCCTGGCATTCCCCACCGGCGGGGACAACACGGCAGAAGGGGAGGGCAACGCCACCCTCGAGGCGACCTCGATTGTTTGCCGCACGCTGACAACGACGCTCCTCGATCCCTGCCCGGAAGTGCAGCGGGCCGCGTGCGCTCTGATCGAGGTCCTGGCCCGGCTGTGCCCCCGGGCGGTGCGGATGACTGTCGCGAGTCTGCTGGAGCCGTTGACGGGCAAGGCGAATGAAATATATGGTCCCGCAGGGCAGATGTCGGAATCGTCCGCTGTGACATTGGCGAAGAAGTGCCTCTTCCGCCACCGCCATTCCAAGACGCGGTGCAAGGCGGTCGAGGCCAGCGTTGCCATTGTCTTGTGCTGTCCGAGGGAGGGGGGCTCAGACAGTGACGAGGATGCTGGAAACGAAGTGACCACAGATTCTCAGACTGACGCGGTGGATTGTCTCTCAAGCTACGGGAGCCGCGCCTCGTCCATGGAGCAAGCATTGCTCGACACCCTCCTGCCCGCTTGGGAGGACCTGCTGACCATGGATGCGTCGGCATCAGTGCAGCTGGCCGTACTGAAGTGTTTGGGGAAGGTGGCCGATGCACTGAGCTGGAAATTTCGCCCAAGCGTTGGTGAGAGTGCATCCGAAATGGATCTCTCGTGTAAGGTGGAGGCACGAGTGTTGGCATTGCTCTTCACGGGCATGGCTGCCGGGAATGTGGCCGAGGTCCGATCCTATGCAATCCAAAACCTGAGCAGCCTGCAAACTGGCACAGTGGAGACTTCGCATCTGCCCCGTGACGTTCTCGTCACGTACTTTCAGCATGTGCTGGAGCTAACCCTAGACGCGTGCTCAAGGGATTGGGCGCCCTGCCAGAGCAAGGCGCGCTCGCTGGAATCGCTGCAGGTGCTTCTGAGCGTTGCCATCCCACTGATGGAGGGAGCCTCTCCCGAGTCCACCCCGGCCAGTGTCGCAACAGTTCAGCTTTCCAGCGACAGCATTCGTTCCATCGTGGCTGCCTTGTCGAACAACATACTGAGCGAAGAAAAGAACGTGCTCGAGGCGGCCTTGGCCGGATGTTGCGTCCTGGGAAGCAATGACTGCGCATCAAAGACCGTGGTGGATATTGCGTCGACCTTTGCCTGTGGCGACACAGCGTCGGGCGTGCCAATGGACGAAGAGCTGCAACAGTCGCCGCTGAGTATTGGTTCGTCTCCACGTCAACTGGCATCTATACTGTTGATCCTCGACGGAATAATGAAGGGCTGCCTCTGCAACGCAGACGCCACCACTATTCTGCAAGGAATCGATCCCAATCTCACAGTTCCAGAAGCCCGCTGGTTCCCGTGCTCGGCGGCGACAATCAGCGCGATACTCTGCAACTCTGCGATCACCGACAATGTGGCATCGAACGGGGCTTTGGCGTGGGCTCTCTTGGACGCATGTGGATCGTTCGTCCAGTGCTCTCGTCGATTCAGCCATGAAGAAGGCAGCGAGTGGAGACCATCAGACGAAGTCACTATCAGCATTCTAGTCAGTATGGTGCATCTGTTGGGATGCCCGGGCGAAAGCGGCATTTCGGGCAACGCCACGAGCATCTTGGAGATGTTTTCTGCGTCCCAATCCTGCGCCAATGACAATGACGATGACGAGACTTCATCTCTAATGGACGTCCATTTCCGTGGCGTTCTGCAAGCGATCACACAATCTGCGCCCGCGTTTCCTTGGAAGCAGACTTATCCGTCTTTTCTCGCCATGGACGCTTTATTGCGAGCATGCAGTGGCTTCACGGTTGGAAGCAACTTTGATCTGGTGGCACCATTTTTCATCACCCACTTGTCCACCGCTGCTTTCAGCAAGAGCGAGGAGGGCGGTAGCTCGGGCAATGATCAGAGCCTGACTGATACGGCGACGGCAGCAGCAAAGGACGAACTGGCTGAAGAGTACTCGCTACGGATCGCGCTCATGGCTTTGCTGCAGACGATCTTGGCTGACAAAAGCTTCTCGCAAACGCTCAGCCCTCGAGAGAAGACTGAGCTCGGGCCGGCAGCATCCAGCTTCTCTGCGCAGTTCACGACGGACGTGTTGCTCTCGCTAGTCCTGCCAAATCTGGTGTGGAAAGCTGGGGGAATGGCAGCGGCGCTTCGAAAGCTGGCAGCTGCGACGCTGTTCTCTCTTCTGAGCCACTACCAAGCTCACGATGGCAGCAGCACCGGTCTTCTGCATGCAGAGACAGCAACTCATCTCATACCGATCCTTCACTCGAACCTGGAAGACACCGAGTCCACCACCCGTGAACTGTCGTGTGTCTGCCTATGTATGGTGCTGGAGCAGGTTTCTCCTGAGACCTTTCAGGCAATTTGGGAGACGAACGCGAGAGTGATCGACACCCTCCATCCGCGGTTGCTGGCGTTATTGGATGACAGCCACGACCCCGTGAGGATGGCGGCGTGCAAGACGATTTTGGCTTTCCTCAAAATTGCACATGCCACCACTGCAGGTTCATCGTTCGAGCTCGGCAATTCAGCTCTGGAAAACATCGCCTCCACACTTTTGGTGCAGCTCGACGACCCCGACGAAGACATCCGCGAGAGTGTGCTTGGTGTTGTGTCGGCCATGCTCCTACTCTACCGCGACGAGAGGAAGGTGATCGAGATGATGGAGCACCATCTCAGGGTGTCTGTGGACACTCATCGAGATGGCGGTGCGTATTGTCGTGCGTTATTGGAAAAGGTTGCCGACGGAGAGGAGAAGAGCCACGAAGCATGATGGGCATGATATCTATTGCAAGAGCACCCCATTCAGTAGTCTCTGTCAAATATCAGTTGTTTTTAGCATCAACATCGAGCATATTCCCTTCAAAGTCCTCGTTCATGTGCTTCACCTTCAATTGTATCGACATTGCGCGACTTGTGGGCTGGCAGTTGGTATCTCAGTGGTGCCTCGCTCCTCTCTGTTGCCACCGCTCTATCGTACCGTCGTGCAGTGCTGCTGCACCTCTTCCTGCATCGATCACAGAGCATCTCGACATGGAGCTGGAGTTGAGCACGATGTCTAATAACGAGACGGAGCTGGCCGTCGGGGCACTCTGCCGTGACTCTACATCGTACCGCAACCCCTTTAATGGGCACAATTGCTCGGAGCACGATGAGAGAGCCTGCACCGAGTGGAAGGACGTGTTGGACCAGCCAGAACTCGACGAGCTTCTCCGGAGCTGCCCTGAATCATGCGACCTAGTTTCGGAGTGCATGTGAGTTCCAGCGCTTGGTGCTTGCTTCTTGGGAACGACGCTCCAGCATCTCATCACCTGGAACACTTCAGGAACGTCACACGCCCCAATCTCTTTGGCACTCCCTCTGCGTCCTATTTGGAAGAACCCTCGAGTAAAGCGCCCGGCAACTCGGCAGGAGTAGCAGTTCTGTGGGCGTTTGGACTATTGTCTCTGCTTTACGTTGGCTACAAAGTGTATCGCTACAGGAATAGTTGCAAAGGTACGATGAAACTCGGTGCGCCTCTCGATCCATCTGATTTCTTTTCAGGTGGCAAAGATGAGGAATCTGGCACAGATGGAGCAAAGAGAGATGCGATCCATTGCTGCAACTCCAACGAGAGCAGTGCTTTCCCAGTGGCAACTAATCTTCCAACGCCAAGGTGGCTGCCCGAGTTGAACATCTCTGTGGACACCGACTCGTCTGAAGGCAGCGGAGAGGGTGCTCACCACCGTGTTCTGAGCAACGTCAGCTTCGGCGAAGTCATCGTGCTCTCGCCTACCAATTACATGCTGAGTAAGCGGCTGGAGGAGAAGGACGGTGCGGATGATATCCGGAGTCCTTCTGGGTCAGTTACTATTGTGCATCTCCTGGGAGCCATGAGATCGTACGAAGAGGAGTCAGACGAGTACACAGTGTCCACAAACAGTCCATGAAGCGTCGGTTTGTTGCAACGAGGTGCTATTACTTTGGCTTGGCTTTGTATCTGGTGCTCAGAAGCTTCTTGGCCCGTGAAAGATACTGCTGCTGATCTTTAGAGGATTGCTGGATCCTCCTCGCTTTGCTGTCAAGCTCGCCAGCAGCCTCTGCAGCATAGCTCTGTAGCTCACCCAACTTCTGCTCGTGTTCTGCAATCGCCCGGTCTTTTTCAGCTCGGTGCTTGCTGCTCAAAAGAAAGTAACGTCAGCAATGAGTGTTGATTGAAGAAGAACACTCCAACACAATACGACTCACCATTGATCCTCCTTGATTTTCTCCTGCGCGTCGGCAATCTCCTGCTCGATATCACCTCGGCGCCGAGCAATCAATGAAAGCTTCTCCTCGACGCCCTTCGTGTGCTCCTCCACTCTGGCCTTTTGCTGCCGTCGCTTGCGATCAATCGTGTTTGTGATATCGTCGAGCTGGCTACCCACGACGTCCAATTCCTCCTGCAAGCTTTCAACGCTCATGCTGAGCTTGGCCTTCCGTGCTTCAATTCGAGAGATGTTTGCTCTTGTCTCCTCCGCAGCAGTCTTTTGCTTCTCCAAGCTCTCCTTGAACGCTGCAACCTTTTCCTCGTGAGCAGCGGTTAGGCCAGCCAAAGTATTGTCTGGTGATGAATTGCACTCAGCTTGATCAAGGATGCTCTGTCTGATCAAGCCGTCTATCTGCTCCTTCCGCCACTGCATCAGCTCCTCCTTCTGCTGCTTATTCTTCTTCTCCATCCTAGCTACAGAGGCTTTCAACCAGCTCGCTTCCCAACCTTGTTTGGAAGCGTTGACATCTTTCTCCACACGTTGAAGCTCGGCATCCAATTCAACTCGGCGGGCGTCCTTCTTTGCCGCGAGCTCGTGCGTGAGTTGCTGCACGCGTTTGGAGCCGCATACCTTGGCCAACGCCGCATCGTTTTCCTTGGCCAGCGTTTCGAGCTGCAGGGCGTACATCTTCTTTGCTGATTCCTCATCTGCCGCCAACTTCTCTTTGAGCTTGGCCAGGCTAGCGGCGTGCTCGTTCTGTTCCCGTAGCAGAACGGTAGCAAACTCACTTCGCTGCGTGATGCACGCGTTGGATTGCTGCTCGCTCCTCTCGAACGCTTGGATGCGCTCCGCCAATTCATTCTCGCACTGCAGCTCCAGTTTCTGCTTGGCGAAGGCCGCTTTGGACCGAATTTCCTCGCATTGTTCCCGGTGCTTCCGCGTGAGACGGTCGATGTTTGGTTGGATTCCTTTCCAAGTCAATCGGTGGATGTCCGCCACGCGTCCATCGTACCAAACCTTCTCTCTCTCCGCCCGCTCCTGTTTGTGCTGCGCGAGGGCCGCCTCCTTATTCTCTTGTGTCTCCCGTCTCACGGCATCGAGGTTCTTCTTCTTGGCGGCTTCGGCTGCCTTCTTCTGCGCCACCACTTCGTTCAACCGAGCTTCCAGCGCGCTCTTCTTGTGGGCCAGAGATTCAACGACGCGAGCTATTTCCGACCGGCTCTCTTTGCTTTCGGCCGTGAGTTTTTGCAAAACCGCCTCTTGTGTTTGCTGGTAGGCTGCATGTTCATCGGCGTGGCGCATGCCTTGGTCGTTGATCAGCCGGCGCAGGAGCTCTGAAGACTTCTTTCTGTCCTCTATCTCCAACGAGAGGTGCACGAGCTTGTCCCCGAGCGAAGTCATTGTGGCAGCGGTCACCGATGGAACGACCCAACAAAAGTCCCCCGTGGTGAGCCTTCGGGCTTTGCCGGCGCAGAGTCTCGCTGTTGAAAATTTTCAATCGATTCGATTTTTCACTGATTCGAAATCTTGGATGGCGCCGGCCGAAGCGCACGTATCATCAGATCCGAAAGCCGCCCAGAAACCACAGGAGGAGCAGCGCGAGGACGCCGCCGAGGCACAGGCAGCAAATGCAGCAGCCGGGGTCGCGGCTCGCTTTGCGCGGCGCGTCGGCGGCGGTTACCTCGGACTCGACGTCAGCCGCCTCCGAGGCGCCCCCGGTGGCCTCCGCAGCGCCGGGGGATGCGACAGCTACCGCGGACTCGACGTCAGCCGCCGCCGACGACCGCGCGGTGAATGGGAGCACTGTCATCGTACCGCGCAAGCCTCGCGTTCTTCGCCAGCGAGGCGCTCTCGGATGGCAGTCCTAGGCGGCCGTCAGTGCGCCCCGGCTCGGTCAGTTGCACTTTGGTGCACACTCGTCGGTGCACCCTTGTCGACTTGACCAACGCCGGAGACTTGCCGCAGAGATGTTTGAGGTCACCGCCAAGCGACAAGGCGCGGACGCCTCTGTGGAGTTGCTTCTCTGAACGAGGAGGCGGCGCGCGTTGGGGGGTTCCGCATTCGATGTCCGCTTTGGGACGGCGTCGCGTAAAATACGTAGCTAGACCTAACATTATCTAACTGACGTCCCGTAAACATGTATCACATCTTATGCGCTCGCCGAATTTCACGAGCCGTTGGGGCGGGCGTTGAAACGGCTCGACTCCTCGACTCCTTCCAAGCCGCCCCCGAGCAAAGCGCACAGACGACGGGCGCCTAGCAAGGCAGCGAGCTCATAATTCAGCAATTCGTCTCCTCCGTAGGCGCGGCTGACTGCTCGACCATCGGCCATCGATCGACGGCGCGAGCGGCTCGTCCACAGTTTCAGCTCGTTGCCATTCCACTCGTGCGCATTTGCAACGCCACGACCACATCATACCACATCATAGGCACTCTTAGCCCGCAATGCGCCTCGACCGCCCCCGCCTCGCCCGCCCCGCCCTCCCGTCCAAGATGCGCCTCCGCCTGGCGGGGTCGGACCGCCGCCCCCTCCTCGCCGACGATTCTGGGGCACACTGGCAAGAGTCGGACGACGTCGAGGAGGAGGATGTCGACGCCCCGGGTTTCTCGCCCGGAGGATCGGGCAAGTGGAAGTCCCGGTCGTTGACCAAGTCGCCACGGACGCCCACCCTGCCTGCGACCTCCGTCAAAAAGGTCAAGCGGGCGCTCGGCGCGTCCCTCCCCTCCCGCCGGGGGAACGACCGGGCGAAGAGCCTGAAGGATCTCTGCGACGACGACCTGGAGAGCCGCGACGACGAGAGCCGGTGCCTCCTCGCGGGGGCGTACGAGGAGTACTACTACCTCGACCGCCAGGGGCGCACCAACTTCTTCGCGGGCGCGTCGGGTGACGAGTTGTCCCAAGAGTTGGGTGCGCCGGTCGTGCGCGAGCCGTCCGAGGAGGAGGTGCGGCAGCTGCAGCTCACGCCGCAGGCGTATCGGGAGAGTCCCGGTGCTAGCAGTCTGAGCAGCTTCAAGCAGCTCGATAGAGAGGAGTCTGGGGCCCCCAACGTGGTTGACTTGGGAGGCTTCGATTCTTCCTCCGTGGGCTCTGCAAGCGATAAGGAGAATTATGGCGCGTCAGGCAGTGCTGGAGAGAAGACTGGTATGGGGAGCCCCAAGGCCGGCACCCCTCCTCCGAGCAGACTGAGTAGCCTGACCAGCGATTTGGCTGGGCTGCAGATCAGCCAGCGCTCGAGTATGCTCACTGGCTCCGCGCACAACAGCTCGGTCCTGGGATACAGCGTCGACAACAGCTCGTCCAATGCCTCCGGCTCCCCTCTGGCTACCCCGGCGAGTCAGCAGAGGAAGACGCCAGAGCAGAAGCTGTACCAGACTCCGGAAGAGTCGGTGGCTACCAAAGCCACCTACGCCACGTCGTACACGCAGCCCCGTCAGAGCCCGTGCCCGGTGGCGGTGACCGCGACGGAGCACGGGGACGTTATCCTGATGACGCCGCTGGAGGACGCGATCGACGTGGGCCCGCAGCCGGAGACGCCCAAGGCCTCCGGTCCCGGGGCGACAGGGGCGAAGCAGGCGCTAATGCTCCCCTTCCTCAGCCCGGGGACTGTGCAGGATGGCAAGGCTGCGCTGGAGCCCGGCCTCAAGAATGCCGGAAAGGAAACGCCGGTCAAGGAGGCAAAGCGAGTGGGATTCTGCCCCCAGGAATCTCCGACCGGGGTGGACGAGGTGTTCTCGTCGGAGGACGAGTTCTCGCAGGTTACCTTTTCCAAGCCTCCAACGTCGACGACGAAAGAGGCCTCCGAGTTCATTGCCAGCGAGGATTGGAGCGGCTCTGAGGACGACGAAAACGAGAGCCTCGCAACTCCTTTTGGCTCGGTCACCGTCCACCAGGACGCCTTCCGCGACCTCGCGACGGAGCGGGCGCAGCGCAGCACAATCGAATTGCGCCCCAGCCTCAAGAGCGACTGCGAGGCGTCGAGCTCGACGGTCGCAGAGAAGTCGCCCACGAAGAGTGTGCAGGACCGCTCTCTTCTCGATGCGGCGGTGTTGGAGGAGCCGGAGGAGCCAGAGGAGGAGAACAAGGAGGAGAGCAAAGGGACGTGCGCGCGCCTAGGATCGTTCAACCAGATCTACAGCAAGGAGGGTGGGGAGGAGCTGCTTGAGGAGGATTCGGACGATTCGGAGAGCGGCTGCTACTTTGATCTCGGTCACGATGACATTGATGAGGCCGAGGCTCCAGCTGCTCCACGTGGCAATGAGCACAGATCTTCGCAGAAGAGCCGACCCTGGGCGCATGCGGAAGGTACGGACGACGATTTGTCCGCAGACTGCGTTGAAACCGACCTTGTCTCGCTCGACGGAAGCGAGGACGACCTTCCTCTGACTCCCAACCATTTGTTGTCGAGCGAGACATCAGACTCGCCAGCCAGCACTGGAGGATCTACCGACGAATCTCCTACCCCAGCGATGGATGACTTCGATAAGCTGAATGGCTACTGGTTGAAGGAATGGTCAGCGATGGCTGCAGCAGAGCCCGAGATCGAAACGAAGCGGGCCAGTGACCCCAATGAGCACCAGCCGCGCTTCCTGCTCATCAAGAAAGACGTTGGCAATGCGATGGGCGACGAGGACGAGCCAGAAGAGGACGCGGAGAAGAACATATGCACCGACTGCGACGGCAACGAGTATCTGAAGATCTATGATCTCGACAGCGGCATGGAATTGTACGAAGTCCTTCAGCGGTCGACTGAGCTTGAGACGGTGGAGGAGTGCAGCTCAGAGGAGGAAGAGGTCGACGCTAAGGAAGAGGAGAACGAAGTGGCACCAGCGGAGTCACACAGCAAGGATCTGGACGATCTGTGGTCCAAGATTGATGAGTACCAAGCCTCTGTTGGGCATGGGAGCAACACACAGCCGCCATCCTCATTCGGCAGTATCAAGTATTCGAAGAAACGAGGCGTCCGTGTCAAGAAGCGTGCCATTGTCAAGTCCAAGTCTTCGTCAAAGGCCAAGTTCGATCTCGCAGCGCTTGAGAAAGGCTCGTACAACAAGGAGGGCACCCACCAAGAGAAGCGTTCTCATTCCCGAACGAAGTCTCGCTCGTCGTTGGACGATCTAGTGACAGATGCGCTTGGCTCGCTGGTCCGGAGAGAGAGCGGCATTGCAAAACCTGATGAGGAGGAGAGTGACACGGCGAGGCGCACCTCGATTAACAACGCTGAGCTCAGTCTCTTGCGGTTGATGAAAACTGAAGACCTGAAACTTCTGAAGGATGGCAGTGATGACGGTGACGGCTCGGCAGCGTCGAGTAGCTTATCCGTGGATAGCTCTGGCGATGAAGATTCGTGGAACATGGACGAAGGTGATGATGAGAAGAGCGGCCCCCCAGAGCAGCCAGTAGTCACAGCCTCTCCACGCCCCACAGTCCAGAGGGGAGCATCATTCACGCTTACCAAACTGTACAGTGAAAATGTGGAGCTCGCCGAGACATTGGCATCAACTCAGGCTGAGCTCGAGAAAGTTCAGAGGCAGCTAGAAATGGTGATGAGCGAACGGGACGACGTGGTTGCAAGTGCTCGATTTGAGATGTAGGCTCAGCAATGGGGCAACCCATCACTAGATGTTAGATGTAAGAGCCGGTTATTTAGATGGTAACTTGACGGCATCCCATTTCATTTGTGGCGCCAATGGGCAGCCTCGACACTTGCAGAATACCATGTATCGGTGTGGCTATCTTTTGTTGCCATCCAACAAACATAAATTGCTTCCCATACCATACAGCCTTCGCGCACAGCTTTTCCTCCACCCAAGGACCAAGTTCTCTTAAACATCTTCAGCAGCAGCCACCTCCACCTCCCCCCTTGGTGCTGACCCCGCCGTTGACTGCGGCGCTCTTGTAGGGCATCGCCGTGCCGCATCCCTCGAAGATGCCGTGATGAGTACTCCAATCACCGACGAACTCAAAGTGCTTGGCAAATCGAGTTTCATAAAGCATATTGTAGGTGTTCCCGCACACCGGGAAAACCTTGCCCTTTTCCATGTAATGGTGATCGTCCAACGCCCATCCGCTCTCGAACCGCGGGATGGTCCCCTTGTAAATCACCGCCTGCCCGTAGTCCTCGCAGTGCGGCTCGAGGCAGTCTAGCTGGAACAAACGGTAGGTGGCCGAGAAGAACTCCAAGTTGGCGTGACCCATGTCATTCATCTTTTGTTGCACGGCCGCATTCTCCACGGTGATGGGCGCATCCTCGACGAGTCGGGGGTCCTTGAATCCGCACTTCTTCGCGAGGTTGTGGAAGTCGTTCCAGTACAGGGCACCGCTCAGGCACTCTCCCCACAATACCTCGTCCTCGCGCAATTCCTGCGGCACGCGGCGGGAGGCGTAGACGTCGGAAAAATACAGCTCCCCACCGGGTTTGAGCAGGCGGTGGCAGCTCTTCAACACAGCCTCCTTGTCGGGACACAGATTAATCACGCAGTTGCTGATGATGATGTCCACCGATCCGTCTTTGAGCGAGTCAATCTCGTCAAGCTTCTCGATCAAACCCAAGTGGAACTCGACGTTGTCGAACCCAAACTTGTCCGCGTGATACGGCTGCGTCTCCTTGGCTACGGCTAGCTGCTCCTCGGTCATGTCCACTCCGATCACCCGTCCCTTCTCGCCCACGAGTTGGGATGCGATGTAGACGTCGCGGCCTGCACCACATCCCAAGTCGAGGATGGTCATCCCCTCCACTTCGTCGGGCACGCAGAACCCGCATCCGTAGTATTTCGCGATGACTGCAAAGTAGATGCACCAAATGTATTGTATGAATGAGAAGTCAGAAAGAGCACGTGTTGCAACGTCAATTAAGGGCCAGAGCACCGCTCACCATCCGGATGAATGTTGGAAATGGCCTTGGCGATATTTGGCGCCGGCTTCACCGCCGTGCAGCAGGCGTTGGTCTTGAGGTCCGACGACTGCTGCAACGTTTTGCCGTAGTAGTCCATGACGGCTGAGTGGACATCAGTTTTATCAACGAACATCGTATCTGCTGCGAAGAGAGCGGAGGAGCCGGCGTGGCGGGGGACGATGCTGGAGGGCGCAAACGCCGCGACGAGGCTGTGGCTGGATGCTGTAGTGAGGAGCGCGAGGGCCACCTTCATCGTTGCGAGGGGCTTGGTTGTGGTGTGGGATGTGGGATGGGGCTGGGGCGGCGGGGGAGACGCTTCCGTGGGGACGACTGAGTCAGTACGGGGGACCCCCGCGAAAGTCCCACCTCCTAACAAATATCACAAGCGTCGTGCATTGTCTTGGGGGGCTTTTTAGGGGGACAGATGCAATGCCCCGTTAAATCCAACAACAGTGAACTTCTCAACTCGTTGCAACAACCATGCTGTCCATCGCCCGGCTCTCATCACGACGGCTGCCGTCGGCCGCGGCCGCCGCGGCGGGCCAGACCCGTGCCATGGGCTCTGCGCAGTCGTTTGTGAGTATTAAGGGCCGGGGGCGGCGTGTAGAGCGACGGTGCATTCACTGATGTGCCGATGCATGTTGATTGTTGAGGCCGACGTTCCGTGCATCTGATGTGCCGATGGGCGTGGCTTTGCAACGGGCCCATCCTCACGTCCTTCAGAAGCACAAATTTGCACTTCTCTGGATTAATGGGGCCAACTCGATGAATTTTTGGTGCATGCATCACTTCTGTTCGCTTCCGCCCGGGGATAATGTTTGGTGTATGCCTCATGTGCCTTATTCACGTCTGCCCTCACCCCCGCCTCCTCCCTCTTTGTGCAGCACATCAACACCCCCGACAACACCCCGGAGACGTACTTCGACTTCACCGAG
>JALLAP010000104.1:0-25759 GCA_036939355.1 Thalassiosira profunda | reverse complement strand
CGCTGGCAGAAGAAATTCCATCTATGGATGGACTGGTGCCGCCAACCATTCGCTGGCGAAGAGACAAGGCGCGTTTCCGATTCTGCCGCGTGGCAATTGTCCCATCAACACCACTGCCGGTTGCTGTCGACGACGACATAGATATCGACGATGGCGCGGCATCTAGCCCTTCCACAAGAAAAGATGCCGCGCCAATGGCTTCATGTTCCATTAGCAAAGAGAGCACCAGCCCATCCATGACCTTTTGTTCTTTCAGAATACGAATCACGTTCAGCGCCTCCCGGCGCGAAAGAGTTGCCAGTTTTGTCGTCGATGCAACAGCTATGCGAAGAATATCCCTTGCCTCTGATAAGTTGGTTGGATTTTCGTCCGCCTCGTCTTCGCCCTTGCGAGAGGCT
The DNA here is from genome assembly GCA_036939355.1 of Thalassiosira profunda. Classification (NCBI taxonomy): domain Eukaryota; phylum Bacillariophyta; class Thalassiosirophyceae; order Thalassiosirales; family Thalassiosiraceae; genus Thalassiosira; species Thalassiosira profunda. The sequence continues at coordinate 25,361 of JALLAP010000104.1, read as the reverse complement.
GCCTCATATTTCATCGCTAACTGATAGGCGCTGACGCATCCACGTAGGAGGCTCTGCGTGGCGGCTGGTGCATTGGCGGCCATGACATGGATTAAAGTTGGCGCCTGGGGCGCGGCAGCGCGGCACAACGCATTCTAAACGAGGGGACAAGATCGAAGCATGAGCCTCAACAATGATGCAAAGACACTTGCACAGCAAACCGCGAGGCAGAACTCACCGCCACGTGTTCGTGCCGCAGAAGCGGGGCGTTCTGCATGAGCACGGCAACCACCGCGGCCAAACTGGGCCGCCCGCTGAACTCACCGCCACGTGTTCGTGCCGCAGCAGCGGGGCGTTCTGCATGAGCACGGAAACTACCGCGGCCAAACTGGGCCGCCCGCCGATGGACGAATGCCACTCGTCCGTCTCTGCCAATGGAGAGTCGGATTTCAGCGCCAGGCCCGGGGACGCGAAACCGGTCTCTGTCAGGAACGAGCTGGATTTGTCTGCCGAAGAAGAGGGCCCGGCGTCGTCTACCACGCCCTCCACCATTCTGGCACTGCTCACGCCAACAGCCTTGCAATCGGTTCGAAGCGATGCTTTTACCAGCGCGAGAAGGTCCCGCAGCACCCTCCGCACGTCGGTGGAGTCGTCGTTCGCTGCGGGAGGGGACTCCCCGAAGATGGGAGACACGACAGGAGCTTCTTTTGCTCCCCCTTCCGTCATCTCAGCATCCTCCACGCCATCCTTCTCGGTCTGTTCGAGCATTGGACTGTCTGCTTCCCCCGTCTTCTGCCGCTTCGCCTCCGGATCGCCCTCGCTCGGTGGCCCCGGCGGCCGCTTGCGCGCGCCCACCTCGACGAAGCCCGGACGGGCCAGCCGTTGCAGCGCCGTGTCCAAGCTCGATGTGTTCCACGCAGTGCCCCACGCTGGGTTGCCGGAAGCGCCGCCCTTGCTCCCTCGATTGGTGCGGGACAATGGAGGGAGATTTCCCATCGCCTCCCGGCCCACAGAGGGCGCCACCGTCGACACCAGCGCTTCGATGATCTCGGCGTCGGGGTGGGCCGCCGCCACATCCTCCAGCAATGGCACTATGGCGTTGATATCGGGCGCTCTGCCTGGTTGAACTGCAGCCTCGCCATTTCTCTCCATCGAAGGCGAGGTAGCCAAGTGCTGGGCGACGGAGAGCCACCGCAGCAACAGCGGGAGGCGCACGGCCAACCCATTATCCGAGGATGCAGGTGCAGCCGCAGCAGCGCAGAGGGCGGATTCCACTTCGCCGAGGGAGAGGAGGTCGTGCACCGCATGCGAGGGCGGCGGTGCCCCCCCGGGGTTGTTGATGGCTGGGTTGGTGCACATCACGTGGTCGCTGTCAACGCTGCCAGAGTTGGCGCCTCAAGGCCATTGGCTCGTCTCCGGAAGCGGCCATCGCTAGGGGGTTGTATTGAAATTCCAAGGACGGCGTCGGGCGCTCGGGCGAGGATTCCGCGGCAGAGGGGGGTGATGCACCGGGGGGGGGAGCGGCGAGAGGGTGCGGGTGCGTGTGGGCGGGCGGGCGGATTGCTGCAAATCAGAGAGGTCGAATTCCTTCCATCACTCCTTCCCTTCCTTTCCCCAGCTCTCCACAACCGAGTGCAACCGAGCTTCGCCTTGCCATGGACGAAAGCCGCAGCGGAGGCGCCGACAAATTCGCCAACGCCATCCCTCGGGGGGTCTACGTGCCGCCAGGAGTGTCGCCGTCGGATCGGGCCACAGACGGCGTCGATCCATCGCCCACGCAGGCTGATGGCATTGATGGGCCGCGGAGGCGGGTGGATGAGCAGCACGGAGGCTACGTCCGCATCGTCGATTCGAGGGGGAAGAAGTTCCCCTGCGCATTCTCCCGTCCGGTGGGGTCGGCATTGAAACCTGCGGTGGCGGGGAGGAAGCGGCCCCGACCGCAAAGTGCACTCGATGCATCTGCCAACCCGACAAGTGGCGAAGCTGATGGCGGCGCGCGTGATGGCTCAGAGAATCTGCAAATAGAAGCGACAAATGGCGCAGAGGGGGCACTGCGGAAAGTAACCATCACAGAGGATCGGCTGCATCCCGAGGAGGCCCTCTTTTTGCACATACGCGGACTGCTGAGGATAGAGCCGATATCACAAAAGGAGGGAGCCGAAAATGGATCTTCATCTGCAGCAGCAAACTCGGAAGGCAGCTCTTCAATGTCCACCCAGGAACTATTCTGCCAAATGCTACCGCAGTGCAAGGTTCCACTGGCGGCGTACTTCGCTTATGCTCACTTGCGCGCGCAGGGATACATACTGATGCGGTATTCGGAGAAACGAATGGACTTGCTCTGCAGGTTGAACAAAGCCGATGCAGAACCTTCTGCGCAGAAGGACGCAATGAAAACTGAAGCAGAGGAGACCAACACAATAAAATCGTCGAGGAATGCACGCTCCAAGGACCGCCAGCTGCGATCCGAAATGAGCGAGGATGTGGCCACCGCCCCTCCGCCTTGCGTGGTCAACCTCACAGATGGAGACGACGGAACGCCAAAGATTCGACTCGCGTATTACGCGTACAACCCCAACGCGCGGTTCAGACGGACCAATCCGGGCATTCCCGACTTTGGCGTGGCCGTGATGCCCTATCGATCCGGCGAGGAGAATGGCCCGACGTTTGACGATCTCGGCGCTCTGGTGGCGATGTGCGAGGGCGGAGAGAATGCCGCAAGCATTCCATTGCGCGTGGTCACCATTGCGGATGGCGGGGCCGCGATTGCGTTTGGGGTGGCGAGGGGCGAGGTGCCGAGTATCAATCAAGAGAAGGGTTGAGAAGTTAGACACACTTTTTTGCTCTCTCCACCCTTGAATTGACCTCTGTCTCCACCTCCCCAGCTCCAGGTTTGAGTTCCTCTGTAGGTCTACTCATACAAGCAAAGTGAGATGTTAAAAGGCTAGAACGACGACAAGGTAGCGCAAAGTGGGCTTGGACATCCTCTCCTTAACACTTTAAGGAAACACTCTGCATTGCATCTATTCGATGCTAAAGTCATCGGCATACAAACACCCTCTATGTCAGCTCCAAAAAAGACGCCCTCGGAATCCACTTTCGACTGTCGAAAATGACACATCAAGGGCTCAAACACCACGGGACCCGCCAGCCAGTTTATGCGGCCTTCTTCGATCCCAGCAGCGACAGGAACATGTTGAACGCGATCTGCACCGCGTTGATGTACGGGATGCGCCACTTGTTGCTCACGAACTTGAAGTTGATGAGGTGGACGAGGGGCCACACCTTCCAGCTCCCCTGGCAGGCCGTCAGGAGGTCGTTCTTGATCTTGGTCCCGATCGCCGCGAGGGAATCCCCGTTGACGAGGCCCAGGTAGGTGAAGAAGACCGACATGAAGATGGGGCACCAGAAGAGCTGGTCGACGGCCACCTTGGAGAAGACGGGGATGGCGTCGGTGCCCGGGATCTTCTCGTCGAGCCAGTTGTAGAAGTAGTGTCCGGAGGGGCCGTGGTAGGCGAATCCGAAGAAGGAGAGGGTGGCGAGGCGCTTCCAGTCGATGGGGCCGCCGGCGATGAAGACCTGTTGGTGTTGTGTTGTGATGCGGCAAGAGGATGATGCAAATGGGTGAGGGTTGGGAGAGGGAATTGCAAACGGGCCGTTAGAAATGAATGGCATCTGGCCTCAACACAAGCCATCACTCGATGGTTGATGTGGTCACACGCACCTGCGCCAGCAAATCGCCCAAGAACCACCCCACCAGCGACGTCAGCGCCTTCATGGTGATGGGATTCTTGTCCAGCGCGTCCGAATACGCCTGCAATCCCGGGATCGCCCCGCCCCGCGTGATGGTCGGATCGCGGAACAGGGGGCTCGCGCCGGCGACGTTTTTCTGCCGCAGGGGCGAGTTGTGGACCAGCGCCGGCTTGGACAGGCCCTTCGTCTTGGAGACGACGGGGGTGACCCCGAAGGCCTGGGCCGCGAGGCAGGAGGAGACGATGGTGAGGGAGAAGAGCTTCATGGTTGGGGTTGGCCGACAAAGTGAAGGGCGCGAGCCGCTCTGATTTTGACAGCCAGCTTTTCGCTTGACACCAAAAGATCGGCGGTTCAACACGTCAGGCCCCCGCGGGCATCGACCCAGACCTGGACTTTTGGAGTTTATGCGTATCGGGCTATTGTGGACTTTCCGCGTGGAGGCCGCCACGCACCCGCCAAACAGAAACTTTGCAACACCTTCACCATGGTGAAGCACCCGCGGCGCCGCCCCCTCCGGGGCTTCCTCCTCCCGCTCCTCGCATCCACCTCCGTCGCGTCGGCCGCCACCACGCTCGTGGACTCGTCGGGCGCCCTCACCAAATCGCTGCTCCCATCGGATGGGGGCCTCGTGGCCCTCCTCTCCTCGCCGGACACCCCCAGCCCCTTCCCCGCCTCTTCCGCTGTCACGGCGGACGACGGCGTCATTTCCGCGCCGGGAGCATCGCTCGAGGAATCGCCCGGGCCGCTCGCCCGGGGCATCGGCGCCGCGGCCGCGGGATCGGTCGCCGGTGCGGTGGTACTAGCTGGAGTGACGCAGGCCGATGTGGAGGTGGGCCTGGATATGACGCGGCACGGCCGGACGCTCGCCGAGCTCTTCGCCGCGGCGCTGCGGACGGGGAAGAAGGATGGACCGACGTCGTTGGTGATTGCGGTGCAGTCGGAGGGCGAGGGCGGGGTGGACGCCGCGGAGGTCGAGGAGCAGATCGACGAGGTGTTCGACGGGGTGGCCGCCATGTTCGGCGTGGAGGACGAGCTGGGCGACCACTTTGCGGTCACGTCAACCTTGGTGAAAGGCTCGGATGACGTGGCGAAGGTTATGAGTGCGGCAAAATCTTCGGCAAAAAGCTCGAAGGCGCTGCCGACAGCCTTTGGAGACGTTTACAAACAGATCGTGGCGGCCGGAGATGACGCGGATCCTACTCCGGTGGCCGAGGCCATCCTGGCCTGCACGGACGCGTACTCCCGCGCTTCGCGGAGCTGCCGCGCCAAGATTGCCTCGTGGAAGCACCGCGTCAGCCGCAACCTCCTGGTGCCCAAATTCGGCACCCTGGCCGATGACCTGCTCGAACGCACCTTAGATCTGTTCGATCGGGACACCATGGCCGCGGCCGGCCTCCCCCGGGCGGGAGAGCAGCGCCTCCTCATTCGCAAAAAGTTGCAGGATCGAACGAACGGCATACTGAAGCGGCTGTTCGACGAGCAGATGGGCGTCCTGGAGAAGACCACACTGAAGCGCTTCCAGGGCGCGCTGCTGCGGAAAATGGACAAGGATGCCGACGCCGCGCAGTTCTTCGACGCGAACGCCGAGGCCCTCCGCGCGGCGGCCTTTGCGTTCGATGCCAAAGCCTCCTCGCTGGAGGTGCCGTCGCTGTCGCTGACGAAGGCGAAGGCGGTCCAGGAGATGAACGGGAAGCTCAACAACGCGTTGGTGACCTTCCCGGACTCCCCTGCGGCCAAGATCAAATCGATGAAGAACGTGGAAAAGGCGGCGTCGAAGAAGAAGGATCCAGCAGAGGGGTCGGTCGATATCGCGTTGGATGTCGTGGCGATGATCCGTCCGGATGGGTTTGGGAACTTGCAGGGCTTCGCGGGATACCAGCTGGGGCCGCACAGCGTGACGGTGGGGGTGCACAACGATGCGGACGACCCGGGGGTCATTTCGCAGTTTGGGGGCGTGAGGCCGCCGTTCTTGCGGGTCCAGCCCAAGTTGAAGCTTGACGTGGAGCTGTAGACGAGAGCTTTGGATTGGGGATAGACAACTTGAAATGCAGTTACGCTAAATTGCACTGTTATCTTTGAGTGCTTCTTAGAAATGCCCGTTAGCCTGTGGGAAAATCAAGCTTCCACCAATGCGTCATTGTGTAGGTTCCCCGCCGCCTGCCCGCCAATTGCACGATTCTTCAGCCATTTGAGCCCGCTAGCAAACGACTGCAGCTGTTCCCCGAGAGCGCCAATGACGAGCCCAATTGCAACGCCCACGACCGTCAGGAGTAACGACAGGGGGGTGAGAGCGACCATGATAATGACCATCACAACCTGTTGCCAAAAGGGCGGTGGAGGGAGGGTCCCGCGAAGGATACCCATCTCAGAGAAGACACGGCGCCTCGTTTCCACGAACCGACGCTCGCGCTCGACCTCGGCCTCGCTGACATGATCCTCGTCTGCTCCCGACTCTTCCACTCCCGGGGTGCCTCCAACCCATCCGTCCTCACCGCCGAAGGTAGAATTGTACTCGTCGGGACTGCCAAACCAGACGGAGACGCGCGGGTTCGATTCCATTGTGGTTGCGGTGGTTAACAGAGGCCGCGTGGGGGCAGACTGCGTTTGGAGGAGGAGGAGGAGAGTAGAGAGGGCGAGCGAGCGAGGGGGATTTTGCTCGCGTGCGACTGCTCTTACAATTCCTACGTGGTACAATAAGGGTGTCGAATCCCGCGCTCCTCCGAAGTTGCTTTTCCGCTAGGCTTCTGGGTTTAGTGGGGGAGTGGGGGCCCCCACCTACGGCACGTGGGGAGGCCCCACTAGCTTCCCCTAACAAAGGCAGGCTGGAGGCAGATGCGAAGCTAGTGCCGTTTGTTAGGAGGTGGGGCCCACGTGGGGATCCCCCAACTACGGCACGAAATCCCCCCACTAAACCCAGAAGCCTATTTTCCGCCTTCACTTTTTCCTCCTCGTGGGTGGACCACCCCTCTCCCTGATGAACTCCCACAAGAAGCCGCGGCTCTCCTCCGATGTCCCTGCGCAGCTGAGTGATCTCCCCGATTCCGTGCTGGCGGAGGTGGCGACGTATCTGACGCCCACGTCTCGTGCACTTTTTGCCGTTGCAATTTCTTCGAGTCCATCATCGTGGTTAGCATCAAACTGGCAACGCCCCCCGTCGTCGGCCAGCAGGGCGATTATGGGCCACGAGGGAGAGTTGGGCAGCGTGGAAATATGGAAAGAGCTCGATTTTGAGGACGTGCCGAAGAGCCTTCGCGTCAGGCTGAGCGATGCCGATGTCGGAGGTATGCTCGTTTGCATGGACGCGAAACACACGCTCGAGTCCCTCAAATTGACCCACTGCTTCGGAATAACCGGCGTTGGTCTGGAGCCCATATGTGGGTCTAAGGTGCTGAAGCGGATAGATCTCAGCTTGGTCGGTATGCACGAAAGCCCAGTAATCGAGGGCGAAATATTCGCCCTCGACGAAGGGACCTTGATTTGCGTTCTGGACAGCATCATTAGACAGAATGATGGCTCTTTGATGCATATTCAGCTCCCCAAACGGTGGAGGGAAAATCAAAGCGGTAATATGAGCATTCTGTTGGAAAGATATGCGCAGTTTTTGGACAGCCGTCAGATGACATGCCAGGGCTTGGTCTGGGACGAAAGAACCCGTAGTCGAATGCCCTGCAGGATCGTCAGTCAAGAAACGGATCAGTACCCCTGGATGCGATCAGGGGAAGGCATGTGTGGTGTTCAAGATTGCGTCTGCTACATTTGTCTGCAAGTTGAGTGCCGTGTGTACGACGGCCATTCTCCAACCGAGACATGTTTCGGCTGTGAGAAAATGTTCTGCGCAGACTGTTGCGAGGTAACCTATTGTCAAGGATGCAGGCGTGAGCCAGGGAGATCATTTTGTTCTGGGTGCAAGCCATCATGCATGAAACACTGGTGAGGGAGAAAGAAGGGCGCCCACGCTTCATTTGTCATGCATTATCTCACCACACTTTATTGCTTGAAATGGTCTGTTAAGTACGGGCTGTGAAAACGATATCTGCTCTGACTGTCGACCAATGATAATGTGTCCGTTCTGCCGGGAGGAAAAATGCGAGGATTGTGTCGAATCTACTTGCGATGCCGTAGGTTGCGGCAAAGCATCTTGCACTGCATGCACGGACGAAGATAGAAGGAGCGTGAAGTATTGCTGGGTCTGCAGGAAGAAGAAGAATCTTTGTTTCGAGTGCAGGGCGCAGAAATGCAGGCTGGACGGAGACAATAGTTGTGAACAGTGTTTGCAGATCATTGCCCCTGCTCTTGTCGAGGAAAATGCGTTTTTGCACGAACGTGTCCCAAGGGGATCACTGGATGAATATGATCTTGACTGGGTGCTGGGCGATTGAGGATGGGAAACCCAACCACAACTTAGCATCAGAGAAATTCATCGTCGTCCAACTTCTGTTTGTTCCTCTGCTCCGCGCCCTTCTGCTGCGGTTCCTCTCCCACCAGCTGCACCCTCAATTTGTAATCATGAACCAGTTCCGGGTGCACGTACATCGGCAAACCCTTCACCATGAAGTTGCAGAACGGACGCGTATTGCTGCTCGGCGGCGGGGTCACATCGGCTGCAGGGTCGAATATTGTTTCCACTCTTCTTGCCAACACATCTCGCGTGACGATCCTGACCGAGCTCTCATTTCCGTCTGCTGCATCCGGTGTTGCATTTCCATCGGCATTTACAACTCCACCAGAAAGACGCTCCAATGTGTGAACATAGGGGCTGAAACAATATCCCAGCAACGCCGTCGAACCAACGGCCGTAACTCCCGCAGTGGCGATGATGGCCAATTGGCCCGTCGCGGGGATGGATCCATCGGCGCCGTAGAATACCGACAGCGCGGGCAGGCCAACGATGGCGACGACGGCCGACGTGAGCGAGATGCGCTTCAGCATTAAGGTGAGCGACGCAAAAGGTCCCTCGTAGACGACGAGCGGCTCGTCCTCTTGCGGATCATCCAGGTTGGCGATGGGTTTGTCGGCGGCATCGTCGCCACTGCTGCTGAAGGGGCGGGCGATGACGGTGCATGCACCGTCGTGCCGAGCGATGCGACGATAGCACCTCGATCGGGGCGCCTGCGACCCGTATGCAGCTGCCGACGGGAAATGCGCGGCGCAGAGACTGCCGCGGAGGGAAGCATGGTGCCTCGCTCGGGCGGGAACAAGGCGGACGACCCGAAATGCGGCCGCCATGGTGCTTTTCTGGCTTTTGTCTTTGTGTGCGGCGCCTGGAACTTTTTTGTTTTTGTGGCTGTGGCAGTGCCGTTCGTCGTTCGTCGTGGCTTCTGGCTGTGCGCAAACTTTGACCTCAAAGATCGCGGACCCCAACCACTTCTCAACCATGGAGGGCGCCCCATCGATCGTGGCGCGGCGACTCCGCGATGCGGCGTCGGTGCACGCCTCGCAGCTTGCGGGGCGAACGACGCTCGAATCCTCGCTGCGTCCTGCTGATGATGTTGCAGTTGCAATTGACGGTGCACCCGCCGTTAGTGTTGGTGGAGACGCTAATGATGGAGTGCACCCTCTAGCGAAGCTGGCCCTCCCCCGCTCCTCCTGCCCCCAACCTCCCCTCGACGACGGCATCACCGGCGGCGGCTCCTCGGTGTCGGTGGACGTGCACCTCACCGCGATGGACGTACGCCTCGATCCTTTGGAGCGATGCGCCCCCGACCGCATCGTCGTGCCCCAGCACGAGGACGAGGGGGGTTTAGTGCGCGGGGAAGCTGATGGGGCGCACGGAGGGATATTGGGAGAGCAACGCTCGGCAACGTGGAACGCCATTACTGCATTGGCCACGCTTTGCGAAGAGGTGGAGGAATTGGAACCAGTCTTCTACTCTCAGATCTTGCCGTCCATCGTGTTGTTTAGCGCGGAGGACGATGCCATTCCCAACCGGGTGGAGGCCAAGAAGGACATTTTGGACGAGGAAGCGCAGCAACGACGGGAGAGCGCATTACTGGCCCGCATGGGCCGCTTCTTCTCTGCTTTGCAAGTGGCTTCGAATGGGACGGTGCGGCTGCGACGGTTGGTGAAGAACATGGTGGTGCAGTTGGGAGCCGTACAGACTCCCTCCGCCGTGCCGTTTTACTACGACGATCGTCCGAGCGAGGAAGGCGGGTCGGAGGATCAGAACGGATCGAGTGCTTCTGAAAAGGAGAATGCAGCGACTGCACCGAAGAGGGTGGGGGAGGAAGCGATGCAGCCCCCCGTGTTCGGGCAGGGGGTGCCGATGTATCGACTGGGCAAAGCGATTGCGGTGGCATTGCGAATACTGGTGGCGGTCGATGCGGCCGTGGCGTCCAACGCAGAATTGCAGGAGGCGTGGGCAATGTACAAGGACGTCGTGATGGAACATGGGGAGGAAAAGCGAAACGACGGCGCCCTCGACCCCGAGTTCGCGTCGTTCGAGCGCATGATGGCCCAGTTGGACTTCCATCTGATGTCCTCTCGCTCCTTTGTATCCGCTATCGAGCAAAACTTTGATCCTCGAGGGCGATTTCGGGCGGCCAAATTTCCGTTGTACGACGAGCTCAAGGCGATTATCTTGACGCTGTACGCGCAGTCCTGCGAGCGGATCAATACGGAAGAGGAAACGACAGAGCGAAAGGATTGTGTGGGGATTTATGCGCTGTATGTGTTGTACAGACACCTGCTACCACCCAACGTCGTTCCTGATGCCAAGCTGCACAAGAGCCTGTGGACAGTCTATCCTGCTATGTGCCCGATCATGGAGCTCTACGGTCCGCTGCCGTTCCTACCACGGGAGTTCATGATGACTCATGCCCCCTACAAGGCAGTTAAGGGGTGCTCGGCTGATGTTACTGAGATTCGATCCGAGGCGGCCGCGGCGACCTTGAAATGGGACGCCAGCTTTCCGGCGAGGGTTTCTCAAATTCGCTTGGAGGCGCTCGGTTGGATTGCCAGGGCGGACTCGGAGCTGTCCCCAACAGTTCCTGAGCAGCATCGAACTGTGAGCGAGGAAGATGACGAGGACGAGGAAGAACTGGCGCTGGCGTCCTCAATCGCCGACATCGAAGTTGCGACATCCTGCATCCTCCAGGGACTCGCCATTGCCCACTCGGCCTCAATTTTGCTGCGCAACCAACTCTTGGCCCACCGCGCCTTGGGCCTGAATTGCGATCCGAAGCATTTGCAGCCCCTGTTGTCGCTAATGGAGGTGCTGAAATCCATCGAGAAGATGCTGCGAGTGCGGAGGAGGGCAGCGGTGCTCGCAGTCCAACGGAGCACGCTGAAGATGATCGCGTCCAACATTCTAAAGAGATTCGAAGGCGTCAGAAGGTTCGTCGACCAGTCTTCGTCGTCGATGGATTTCACCTCGGAGAGGGCCAGGAGCATCACGAGGGTCGGCGCTTGCCTCACTGCGCTGGAGGACGTGCTGAAAGGATCGTCCTCGTTCAGTCCGATCCGGCGACATTCCGTGGCCTTCTCAATCGCCGCATGCATGGATACCACGATATTGGGAGTGTTTGCCCCGGAGGACTTGCAGGCGGTTGAGATGCATCTGCAATCTTTGACGCGAATGGCATCAATCGAAGAGACCCTGGGCCGAGTTTGCGACTGTACCTTCCTCTACTTTTACAGAGATTTGTTCCCGGCGTTTGTCAGAAATCTCTATCAAACGAGCCTGAAATCGGCAGCGAATCGGACGCAGTTGGTGTTGTCGGCCTTTTCCGACCCGGAGCGGGTCCTGAAACACGTGAGGCACGTTGAGCGCAGCCCGGAGAGCGCCACAAACGCTTGCTTTGACGGATACAAGGACTTCATTTTTGGAGTGGTCAAGGATGAATATATACAGCCACTCTGCAAAGCCATCGAGACAGATCTGCGTCTAGCCACATCTGGCACAAAAGGAGTTGACGGCTGCCTTCGCAAGTCCATCCTTGCTCCACCGCTCTACGTGTGTCAGAGCAAAGTTGATGTCAAAGCTGAAGTGGAGCGCTACCTGGAAAAGACAATCTATGATCTCAGCGCGCTCAATCTTGACGATTGCAACACTTATACCGTGACGAGGACGATCGCAGCAGAGAGATTTGGCCTGAATTTGACAGACCCACTGCTTCCTGACGGCTCCTGCAACCAGGGAGTCGACCTCGTCGATTTATTGCGCGACTTGGGCTCCTTCGCGTTCAAATACAACTACAACCTGGTTGAACAGGCCTTTGTCGAGAGACGCCCTGAGCCAGGAGCGAGATTTGTCAGCACCTTCGGCATTGACTGCGTCGCTGCGTCTTTCAAGCAGCATGGTGTTGGCATTGCCAGCTCAGCAGTGAATGCATGCTACCAATTGCTTGCAAAGGTAAGCGTGCAGTTTAGAGAGTGCTTGCTAAGTCACTGATTGCCTGCCACCTCACGCGTTCCCTCTGCTCTCCCCTCGCTGCTCAGAAATTCCAACTCTTCACAGAATTGCTGGCCGATGACCGCGTCAAGTCGCTCCTCTCGCGAGAGCTCCGGTGGTTCAACAACCAAAAGATCGAAGGCCACGGCGTTTACCCTTTTGACCGAGCATCTGCCTTTGCTCAGGAGTTGAAGCAAGTCCAGACTCCCTCTGGCAACAATGCCCTTGACGAGTGCCGGGCCATCATTACTGAGATGGGCAATGCCATTGCATTGGCCCGAATGATTAGAGCCGCCAAGAGAAAGGTGTTTAGCAACCAACGGCCATTTTTATCGTCAGCTGCAGCTTCCGGCGATGCCGACAGCACATCCCAGAATCCAGAGACAGACGTCGACGACGTCATTGCATCCATACTGCAAACGCCAGACTCTGACGTCGTCCGAGCATTTGTCAATGTCTTTCGAGGTGTCATACAGCAATCTCAATCTGACATTGCCTGCTTGGGGACGTTCTATTGCATCATTCCTGCACTCTGTCTGTGCTCGATGGAAGCGAGCATTCAGGGGAAAGAAATGTTGCACAAGAGCAACATCACTCGCGATGGATTTTTCACTGACGATGGCTTTGCGTTGGGAATGGCATTTGTTCTATCTGTTCTTGATCAGTCCAAGTCTTACGAGAGGTGAGTAGGAGGATGCAATTCGCGCCTTTTCTTGATCCGAATGCAATCTGTTGACACTGCTCCTTTTTCAGCTTGAATTGGTTCAAGTCAATCCAATATAAGTACGCCGCCGACGAGGAAGACTTGACGGAGAAGCAGAAAGCTTATGAAGTCAAGAGAAATGCCAAGATTGCGGCATCCAAGCAGAGTTCGTGGTTTTCTTCAGGCACGGAGGATAAAACCCAGGAGGAAGACGAAGAACTGACTGTTCTCACATTGTCTGAGAAACGTCTGGAAGGCAATCGGCGGGAGATGGCAATGCTCTTCTTCAGTGTGCATTCCGCGCAGTCCTTCTTCAAGGAAATTCGATCGAGCACCACAAATCTGTAAGGAAGCTCATTTTGGGTCAGGCTTCCCTCTGTGCCAGCTTTGCAGCACCGACGGTTGCGTCACTACTTCGCCCTCAAAGCTAAACAAACTGTTCTCCAGTTCGGTATTTTGGTAGCACCACTCTTTGTCGCTCTGTCTATTGTCCTGGTTCAGCGTCTTCTGAAGACGTAAACACGCATCGATAACAGCACACCGCTTGGGCAAAATAAAGACAACCAGTTCGGCTCGAAGGTCCACGATACTGTGCAGTATGAATTGCTCAGGGAGAGATTTTGGAGTGTAGGGTGGGCCGCCCAATACAGCCAACGTCGTCGATTCTCCAAAGGATAATTCAGATGCCAGCTTGTCTCTGTCCAATGAAAGGAAGTCTCTGCATTGCAATACCACGTCGCTTCCACCAAGTCTTTGCTTTGCCTTTTCTATTGCGGCCGCATCAACGTCGACACCCAACACCCTCGCAGATTGCAGGTCTTCGTTCGATTGCAACAGCTCCTCTATGATGCGACCATCACCACAGCTCGGCTCTAAGAATGCTACATCGCAGATCTGCGTCTTCTCTGGAAGCAAACTGAACACGGTGCGCACGACCGCCTTTGCGTTTTCAGCACTTGCAAAGTACTGCCCAAGCGTTGCAGGCAGGCTAGTTTTTGCTGCCACCGCATCTTTGCCCTCGGATTTGCGTCCCAAAGTGAGCACCAAACCTTCTGAGTCTTCGCCCCTACAAAACACTGACCAGGCATCCGCAACACCGCTGCATGTCGATTGCGCCGCAGCCGCCAGAAAGCTGTCTAATTGAAAGAGGCTCTTCTTCATTCGAGGATCGTAGTTGCTGCATACAATTGTTGTGTCTGGAGCACCAGTGTTGCTGAGATTGATGCCCACTAGTCGACGGTATCCTCCGTCAGGTGCATGCTCGTTGTCTGGGCGCACCCACGGGCCACCTGCGTCGCTCGCGGCGTGATTGCATAACTTCGTATATGCCTTCTTCGGAAATGGCGACGTCAATGCATCTGCATTCTGCCGCAAAGGCCGGTCGAGCAGGAGAAAGTCGCGCTTGGCTCTCCAGAAGTGGCCGGCCTCTCCATCACCTGATGGCACGCAAATCAAAAGCGCCGGGAATTCGTTCCCAAGTTTAGATCGGAATCGAAGGTGGCCACACGCTATCACTCGCGGCTCTGGTGACACCATCGCTTCCGCTCGCGGGCAACGCGCTGCAGGGTGGAGCGACAGGGGTGAGTGTGGGATGGCGAGGAGGGGGGAGGACTTTCAGCCGCCGGACTCGACCTTTCCCAGGATTTTTTGCACAGGCTCATTTAGATCTAAATGACATCACCGAGGAACTTGCACGATCATTGTGGAAGGCAACCGGTACTCAAACGTATGGAACACGTCAGACAAATTTGAGATGATGGGGTATGCAAATTGTCTAGTTTCGCTCAGAAATATTTTATCTGGGGATACATGATACGTCTAAATTAATTGAGAGGGAAATTTGTATTGTTCCCAATCCAGAACGTACTTTCATTAGGGCCCATAGAGGCAACTGGCTTGAAGACACAGCCAAAATCCCGGGGTCTAAATACTTTTCTATTTTCATCCAGGGGTATTAAATTTCCATTGTCTTGCTCTAACTTATGTGTGCAATTGACCCCCTAATTTTCGTGTCGCTGGTTGGCGTCGTTGAGAAAAATGTTCCCCCCTTCGAAACAGCTGAAGAGGAAAAAAGGCCACGTGAACAACAGACACGCGCGGCCACGCCCAACTCGCCACACAAAAGCCGCGGCTTGCTTTGCCAACACCTATCGTACCCAAACCCACCCAGCTGCTCCCCAGCACAACTGCAACTCCGGCTGGATCCATCGCCCTTGCTCTTGCACCTCCGTGCAGGATCCCGCCGGCTGGATTTTCGGATCGTCGTCGGTTCACCGTCACCGTCACCTCTTGCACCAAGCCTGCTTTCCGCTTCGCCTCCTGGAAAGTCTTCGTCACGCTCCCTCGCCCATCTGCTCCACCCCCCAAAATTATGAACAACGCCGGATACGGCGGCGGGATCAAGTTCGAGGCGGAAGACTCCATGTCCACAAATTCCGCGGCCCTGCAGGGCCAGTACGACGCGGCCGCGGCCCTGCAGCTCGGGGGCCTCGCCGATGCCTCCACCCTCAAGCGAAAGACAGACTCCCCTCCCTCGGGCCTCGCCCCGGGCATCCTGGGATTGGCCCAGGCGGGTGCCACCGTGGCCGAGGAGGCACCGCCCGCCAAGAAGGGGAAGAAGGCCCCCCTCACGAACGAACGGCGGGAGGAGCGGAATTTGCGGGAGAAGGAGCGCAGCCTCAAGATCACCCACCAGATCCAAGAGCTGCGGCAGTTGCTCTCGGTCGGCGGGGTGATTGTGCCCAAGGTGAGTTTCTGACAACTGGTTTGGGGGGGGCGGTGGCCGGTGCAGGGAGCTCTGGGTGGATTTGGGAGAGCTTTTGCTAAATTGTTCGTTGGGGAGACTTCCCCGGACCTTCCTTCCCATGGTTGCCTTGGGTGAAATAGTATTTGGAGCTGCCCAGAGTCATTCTCCCAAGCATTATTGAATGGGAGGGACTGCAGGGGTGCCTGATGTTTTGCGCTTCTTTTGTTTCGTCAAGACACTGACAATTCATGTGCATCTCATTTCGCAGGGTACCAAGAGCACGATCCTCACCGAAGCGGCCAATTACATTCGCTTGCTTCAACAGCACCAAGTCCAGTCTGAGATGGACAAGGCACAGCTCGTGCAAGAGGTGCAGAGAATAGGAAACGGTGCCATTGGGGAGAAGGCTGCGTACGCCATCCGGCATGCGGCGGCCCAGAATGGCGTGTCGTCCATGGCCAACCTGCCCGAGGCCCCGGTCTCGGAGGGGCAACCGCAAGGTCCGCCTTCGGGGGATTCCCTGGGAGACAGCGAGTACCGATGCGTCTTCAACTCCTGCTCCGTCGGCATGGCCGTGGCCACGATGGGAGGGTCCTTCATCGACTGCAACCCCGCCTTCACGCAGCTCTCCTCCTACTCCCGCCAAGAGCTGCGCGAGATGACCATCTTCAACGTCACCTCCCGGGACGACCTCCAGGGCGCGTTCGACATGATGAGCCAGCTCATCACCCCGCCGCAGGGGGGATTGGACGCGGACGGCAACGGCGTCGAGGGAGGGGGCGGCCTCCAGTCTCCCGTGATCCTCCATAGCGCGATCCGGCACCGGAGCGACCTCGGTCTGAGCGTGAGCCTCATTCGGGGGGACGATGGAGTGGCGCGCTATTTCAACGTCACCCTCGTCAAGCTCCCGCCGAACCCTCTCGGGGCCGTGGGAGGCGGAAAGCCCGTTCCGGCCACGGCGGAAATGTCGCCGGGAGCAGCCTCGGCAACGCAGATGGCTCAACCCCAGCAGCAGGCAGCTTTGGGCATGCTCAACATGCAGACGGCGGTGCAGGCCGAGGCAGACAAGTCGGTTTTCCAGGGATTGAACTCTCCGCAGTACACGGCAGGATGATTCAGGTATCTTGCAGAGGCTCTCCGAAGTTTCCGCGGACTATGGACATCCGCAATCAAGTTGATACCTGTGTCCCCGGAAAAGGGTATTGTATCCATCACCACGACCACGCAACCATTTTTAAGTCATCATGCAGAATCTATATTATCTATTGTTAGGAGAGGGAGAAGTGCGGGGTGGAGCGAAGCTGCGCGTGGAGGGCTATGTACAAGCAAGAGGCTAGGCGGCAAGAGTGAATCGAGCTAATAGGGGCCTTGTGACCAAGGCGTAGTGTCTAACACCGGTACTAAACTGTTTGCACAGCAAAGAGTACAGTCTCCGTTCGCTCTGGTGATGTCAATTGCACCCTCTCACCAAGTTAGTGAGGAGTGGCTCCTTTTGTGGGTGAAGAGAGAGGCTGTCCCCTGCTTGTGATGGTGCATGTCTCTTATTTAAACATCGGTGTTACTATTCATGCTTATTCCTTTAGATCACACCCACCCTGTTGGCAACGTCGAGGGCATCGAAGTCCTTGCTCAGCCGGACGTACGCCTTCTTCAATCCCTTCGGCGTGATGAGGGTGTTGACCTTGTCGCAGTCGATTTGGTACAGCTCCTTCACGGCCTTCTTGATCTGGCGCTTGTTCTTCTTGATGTCCACGATGAAAACGAGGGTGTTGCTGTCCTCGATGAGCTTCATCGACGACTCCGTGGTGAGCGGGTACTTGATGATGCTGTAATCCGACGGCTCCTGCTTGTCGACGCTCTTGCGCTTGTACTTGGGCTTGCGGTCCAGCGTTTGGGTCTGGGGCCGGTAGAAGTGGACCTTGGTGTGCTTCCTCGTTCCCTTCCGGCCCTGCTTGCTCTTGGTGAGCTTCTTGGCCACCGCCGCTGCTTTCGCTGTGGAGGCGAAGAAGGACACGTGATGTGAGTTGAAGGATGAAGGTTGGTGTTCAACAGGTTCGACTGTCTGCAAAATGAGCCGAACCCCCACAATAGCGAAGCGATAGACGCCTCTCGATCATCGAGTTGCGCGAGGGCTGGCGTAAGGACGGCATGGGCTGCGGCTCTTCGCCGGCCCCCCGCTGCCTCGCGTGCTTTTGCATCAACCCCTCGCTGGTCCGTCTTCCAGCCCATTACCGCCGCCCAACGGAGCATCGCCGCCGCCCTGGTACCACACGGGTCGAACAGGGCATCTGCCGCTGCCAACTCACCACCTCCAGCCATCTTGGTGTATTTGTTGGGCGTCCTACTGCAAAGTGCTGCCTGGGAAATGGAGGTCCCTTGCTGGTGAGCCGCGGTTACCTATTCCTACGTGAAAATTCTACGCGACCTCTTTTAAGTAGAGAGTAACCCAATTTGTCACGTGACTTGTCTTGTTAATGGCGTCACGTGACTACGGCTGGGAAGAAGAGAAAGCTAGCAGGGGTTGTCCCTTACCGTTTTGCAAACCCACGACAGTGAATAAGCTGGAGTCTTTACATGCCAATATCTTTAGGGAGCCAGCTTCTACAGATCCGGGTCCAAATCATCGTTTGCAACATCCGTCGTCGCCAATGTCCCAGACGGCTGGAATGTAAACGATGCCGGCTCTTCCGAACGTAAATACGCCCAAAGATCGCATCCGCTCTTTCTCGTCGCCGGTTGCGTATCTCTCACTGCCGGAAGACGAGAGGGTGGTGCTCTCTCTTGATGACACGGAAAAGAGTTTCATTTACCTATACAAAGCATGTGGTATTCCAAATGCAACAGAAAGGGCTAAGCAGGCGAGAAAGAATGCTGAGGCTGGGGATTGATGCATTAGAAGTTTATCCGTTGCCTGTGGAAGTTTGGAGGTGCACCACTCATGCACCAAAAATATCAAGGAGATGGGTGGTAGAATGAGAGGTGAGCCGGCACGGTGCCTTACCTCTCACAAATCAAGAGTAAGAGCCAACTTCTACAGGTCCGGGTCTAAATCGTCATACGCCACTGATGTCGTCGATGATGGCACGGCCGGCTGAAACGTAAACGATGCCGGCTGAAACTGAAATGGATGGACCGGCGGTTTGCTCTTCTTCTCTCCCAACTCGTTGTCGCTGTCACTGTCGTCTTCCAGCGCTGCAAATGCATTGTTCTTGTTCTTCGATTGCTGTTGCGTCGCTTCACTCGCAACGTTGGACACTCGCAGCTTCCAACTCATACTCGCCGCGGCCGCGAGGCTGCTCCGTCCCTCGGTTGCAATTGCGCCGTCAGCTGATATGTCTGCCCGCTGGCCAATCTCGTTCATCCCCTGGGCAACGCGCTCAGCCGCATCGTCCATCAACTCTTCCGTACTCTTTGGCCCCAGGGTCAGCGTGGCGGGAGCAAAGGTTGTGGTAGCGGAAGGTCCGGCGAATTTGCCTCCCCATCCCTTTCTTTGTTGCTTCTTCCGCTGTTTCTTGCTGCGCATTTGCTCCGCCTTTCGCGCCTGTAATGCCAGCGACCGCTCCTCCAACGATGCGTGCAGGCGTCGAAATTCGTCGTTCTCGCTTGCAACGGTATCTCGTGGCCGCTTTCCCGGAATCTCACGAGCTGCACCGCTGCCTACTTTGTTGTGTTGTTGCGCCGGCGAGATCGTGTTGGCGCCCGCGCCGCTGGCCGCGGTTGCGTTGCCCTGTTTCTTGGCCTGCGATTTGCCGTCGGCACTGGGGCTGGCGTCGAGGACGCCGTTCTTTCGCGCGAGGGTGCCCCCCTTCAGCACCGAGACGCCGTAGGCCGACGACAGCCGCTTCTTCTTCGCGGCCTGCTTCTTCTTGGCGGCGTTGTTGCGCTTCTTGCCCATCGTTTGGGGCGGTGACCGCGCGGGGTGGGTGGGGTGCTGGGTGCTATCGGTCCTGGTGCCGCCTGCGGAGAGTGAATGAGCGGCGGCGGGGCGCGGCGAGAGAAAGAAGTGTCCAGTTGCCTCATGCAAAATGGTTGGCTGTGGTTGAAGGGGCTGAGATGAGGCGCCAGACGTGTGGTGCAGCGGGTTATTTGTTTCTCCCGCCCGCCCACGCACAACCGCCCGCTTATGAGTCATTTTTCAACCACGAAGTCGATGAGTCGATGCCGAGCTCGGCGGAAGAACAATCACAACCACAACTCGTTCGATCTCCCGCTGTTGGAAATAGCACAATCCAATCGGAAGGGAAGTCAGGCGGCTACGATAGAGGATCCTCTCGGAGGGAAGAACTTGCACGACATCACGACGCATCGCCTCTTCGTATTTGAACCCGCCCACTCTGCCCGCTGTCATTATGCCATCCTGCTACCGCCCCGGGATCGCCCTCGCCATTTGGGCATTGGCATGTGTGCTTCTCGCGTCCACAACACATGCATTTGCTCCGTCGGTGCCCCAACAGACGTACCGGCACAACACCCGGTTGGCTGGCTTTCTGGACGACGTCGGCAGTTTCTTCGATGGGATGGGAAGTAAGGACACTGAGAGTGTGGGCAGCGAGCTGGTCGAGGAGATTGATGGCGTATACACGGGAAGCAAACGAATCATTACCATCCCGGCAAAATCGATGAAGGCGGGCGGACTGCGCCTCTATTGCAATCTGTATTTGATGGGATTGCAGAATACTCCAGAGAAGAACTGCTGGAAAGCCAGCCAGTCGGACAACTCCGAGGTAAATCTGCGCTATTGCGATCTCTCGGGGTCCATCATTATTCGGTTTACTGATGATGGCATTACGGTGGACCGGCTTGGCAGCTCGCCGTCGATGAAGTACCTGGCCCACGAATCAATGATACTGAATGGCTTCCTCGATGAAATCGATATGATTGTCAATGGCAACGATATCGCAGAGGAGAATCGGTTGTTGACGTTGGAGGATTCTGATGCAATTGTCAAAGCGAGGGACGCCGTTTCTTTTGGGTAGAATGTGGCGATGTACAGAAAGAGAGCTGTTGTTGCAGCATGGGGACTTTCCTGGGAAAAGAATGCTGTAAAAGTAAGTGCTAAAGGACGTGCTCTTTCCTAAAACTTGTCTAAGATGCCTCCGGCGGCTCGACGATTCCAATGCATTGGTGCTCCTTCAAGAACTCCTTGTGCGCCGGATGCTCCGCTGGGAACAGCGTGATCGTCACCAAGAAGTTGGGCACCACCATTTTGGCATGCCTCAACACCTGGCCCAAAGTCGCTGCCGGATGAACTTGCACCACGGGAGAGGGATCCGGCTTCGCCCAAAGACTCCCGTGCGTCTTGGTCCACGCCTTCCTCTGGTGATGCAAGTGCTTTCGTTCCATGCAGCGGGCCACTGTGGCCATTTCCGGCCCTTCGTCTCCCTTCAGTGCGCGAGACGCTTCGTAGAATCGCATGGCCGCCCCTTGGTCATTCAGGCGCTCGACGCTATCTGGATGGATCACCTGTTTCCCCTTGCTATCTATATCGGTGTCCGCGCAATGCACCTCAAAGTACACGGCCAGGTTGCTGCATCGGAATTCGTTGTTGTAATCCCATGGCATTTCCGTCTCGTTGTCGCTCTCATCTTCTTGTTCGGGAAACATTTGCGCCATCCGCAGCGCAATGATCTCATCCTCGCCAAAGTGCTCGATGAAATCGGATTGTCGGTGCGATGGATAGACGAACAACACGGGCCACGTCCATCCCCCGCCATCTTGCAGTTGTCGCTTTGGCAGTTGGCCGGTGTGCGGATAGTGATGGTGCCAACGCGCCTCCACAGTATCCCCACCTTCCTCCTCATCCTCGTCGTCCTTCACCGTTGCCACCAGCGACACCCTTCCGAGCGAGATGTTCTCCTCCTTGCAGTACCGCCACACATCCTTGATGCGGGAAGTGCGTTCCGCGCGGGCCCGCTCCCGCTGCTGCCGATGCAAGCGCGCTTTGCGCACCTTCTCGCCCAGCTTCTTTTGCAGCTGGAGCAGTTCCTTGTTGTCCTGCTCGATGGCAAGGCCGGAATCGATGGCATCTCCCGCCTCTTCCCAGTTTTGGAGCATTTGGTGCGCCTTGGCCAGGCGATACCACGCTTTGATGTTGGTGGCATTGAAGTTCACCGCCTTTTTGGCCTCGTCGCGGACATATCCCCAGTTCTTCAGACACATGTGCGCCAGTGCACAGTTCGAACAAATGATGGAGCGCAGTTCGTCCAGCTCCTTCTCCGTAAAGTATGGATCTACGTCGGCGGCCGCCAGTTCCTCCGGCGTGGGCACAAAGTCTTCGTCCTTCGGCACAATGCGGTTGGCCCAATGGTACGCCTCGTAGTAGTGGTTGACTGCATCCCGGTAGTACTGTGAAAGATCGCGAGATATGACATCAGAAGACAACACACATTTGCAATGTGGGCACGTGATATGCACTCCGACAACGCACCGACATGTTCTTCGCCACGTTCTTCCTCCCCAGCGCGATGGACTCGTTCCCCTTCTTCCGAAACTCCAGCATGTTCTTCCCTGGCGTCTCGCCCTCGTTGTGCAGCGTCGAAAACGCGTCCTTCAATCCACTCTTCTCCAATTCCTCCGCGTTCTCCGCGAAGATCGGCGGGATGAAGTCGTCGTCGAGCAGATGCTCGAGATACTTCTCGCGTTCCTCGGGCGACGACCACCCCTTGCCCTGCTCGATGGCCATGGAGATGGCCTGGGAGAGGAGGGCGTCGGTCTCGTCGGGGCCGTCGGGGGAGGCGGCGGCCTCGGCGTCCCACTGTTCTTTGGTCTGCTTCATCTTGTCGATGAGCTCTTGCTTCTCCTTGGAGGAGGCGGAGGCGGATGCATCTTTGGGCGTGGTCATCTTGTCGGTGGTATGGAGGGTGCGGCGGGCCTGCGGTTGGCAGCGCAGGGGGCGATGGCGTGGGCGGGTGTGGTGAGGCAGGAGAGAGCGAGCGAGAGCGAGCGGGTGGCTCTGCTTTAGTCGCATTTATTTTACTCGCATGTGTCATTTCTCGACCTGCTCTACAAACAGAAGCGCTCCGGACGGGTGCGCCTGGAGTCAAAAGGCGCATCATGCCTCGTCGATCGGCTCGATTGGCGGCTCAGGCCGACGATGCCGTCGAAGGAGTCGCGGCGATTTCCGTCGCAGAGAGCGGCGGTGGCTCGGGGGACGAAACGGAGACGAGGGCTGGGGGGACTACTACCATTGGAAAGCGATTCGATCTAATCTTCGAGGAGGAACAGCCATCTGGAGAAAAGCCCGCGACAGGGATCAAGGCGCCGGCGCCCCCTCTACCAACTCTTGATATCATTCCGTACGAACGATGGGTGTCTTGCGGCTATGGCGATCAAGAGGCCCAGCGAATGGTCTATCTACAGCAGCAGATGAAAACCGCTGTCGACGCCGTCAACACTGCTGCTTCCATTCCTCGCCGACGGCCCCGCGTTCCACGGGCCCCCATTCGGAATCGGGTGGAAAATGTCCGCCGCAGCGGGCTCGTGAGCGATGATCGCGTGCTCACGTGCTCGATCAGGCCCACCGGGTCGACCGCCATGTCCGGGAGGGATCTGCGGCGGATCGTCCAGCCCCACGATCGGCATTTGCTCAAGTTTTGGACGGCTCTCTCGGACTCGTTGAAGCATTATGAGGGCAATCACGAGTGCGTCAACTTCCGCGTTTGGTCGACGGCCTTGGACGCTTCGGTGCTGAAGATATTGAGCCCGGGCGTTACATCGGTGAAACTTTCCTCGCTGTCCTTCGTGGGCAATGCACTCGAAGGAAGCTCGTTCTCCCTAGTGGCGGATATCATTTGCCAGCTCCCCACGCTGAAAGCGTTCACGATGTGCCACAATAATATTGGCGGCCAGAAGGACGACGTCATCAAGCGATTCTCCGCAGCCATTCTGAGCCTTCCAAACCTCACCAGTTTGACTCTAGGATCGGTTGGGATGGGCAACAACAAAACTCTCCTCTCGTGTGTCCGGAACAAAGAGCTGCAGACCGTCAATCTTGGTTCCAACTCAATTTCGTCGGAAGGTGCATACTTCCTGGCAAAGTGTATAGCCAACTCCGATGCCAAGGGACGCCGGGTGACTCGAGGTAAGCCATTGCTGTGCGTGCTTGAGAGATCATCATTTATCACAACTCTGACGTGAACGCTTGCAATTCATCTCAGTGGCTCTCGACGGCAATGACTTCGGCGACAAGGGTGCCATGCTATTTGCATCTGCACTCAAGGTGAACAAGACGCTCGCGCGCCTTGACCTGCAGAGAAACAAGATATCTTGTGAAGGAAAGAAGGTGCTCTTCAAGGCCCTTTACGACGATTCGAGCTTGAATGCGCTCTCCGAGTCCAACCACACGTGCCACGTCGAGGTGGAGGATCGAACGGGCGAAACGCCCCGTGGCAACTGCAAGCGCCCGCACATCGAGTTCATCAATAATCATCGCGTGCCCAAGTACTGCGGTCGCAAGAGCAAAATTGTGGCCAAGATGTACGCTCCGTCCAGCGACGGTGGCTCGAGCCTTCGGTACTTTGAAGACGTCCCGGTGGAGCTGATGCCCGAGGCCTTGGAATTGATTCAGTATGGATCTTTCATCAGCACTCGAAGCCAAACGCACACGTTGCTGTTTGACATCCTCCAAGCGAAGCCTCTTATCTTCGTCGCAAAGAACACGTCCAAAGCGGTCATTTGCCGGAAGAGGAAGGCGCTCTGAATATCTTGGACCACAGTGAGAATGAGCATCTTCGCAGCCTTATCAGCATCCCGAGGCAAACCCAGACTGCGTTGACTTTGCTCGTAGCCCATCTTCCAGTATACATATCCCATTTACCCATCGCGACGCACCAGAGTGCTGGTTTGCGCACCCTGTCATCTGTCACCAAACTTTGTCGCATTCGGCACGATGGCCCAAGAAGGCAAATCTTGGGTCCCCTGCACCAAGTCGTCGAATCCAGCCTTCTTTTTCGCCTCGGCCTCCTCGGTCGGCTTCTTCCGCTTCTTCTTTCGCTTGTCCTCGATGATGAACTGGCCTCCTCGAAAGGTTGTCACAATTTGCTTGCCATTCACCTCGCTGACTCCGACCGCGTTCGTCCCTGCACCTTTGGCGCCTTGCATTGTCGGCGTGCTAATCCCTTTGCTGCGCATGCCCTCCGGACGCACGTATCCTCCGTTGGCAATGGCCATGGCGGCTTCGACGCGGTATTCGGTGACCTTTTTTACCGCTTTCAGCTCGTCGACGAGCCTGTCAGAACTCATGCAGAGCCCTCCGGCTCCAGTCGCCACGCTGCGAATCATACCATCGTTGCTAGCCACAATCAAGGAACCGCTGGATACCGACAGCTTGCCTTGCGTGATGGCTTTGGCGTCCAGGCATCTACTTTCGATGTAGCTGTCCGCGCTCGCGCCCACTCCGCTGTACACCACCCTCACCCCTCTCCCAGTGTCTTGCCGCGTGAATTCCCGATCAGTCCTCTTTACACGCTCTCCGCCCGGTGCATTGCCGAGCGGCCCGCCCGTCTTCCGGCCAAAGCCGTCGAACACGCATTCTATTCGCCAGCCTTTGATGTTGTGCAGCTCTTCCAGGTCTCTCACGAGCATCTCCCTCGCTCTCTGGGTGTTGCCCTTGAGCATTTGCTTCTTCAGCCGGGGCCACTGGTATATCACGTTGTATGCATCCACCAGCATCAGTGACCCGGCAGACGTCCCATTTCCATTTGCAAGTATCACGTCCCAGTCCACGTCGGCATTCCTCCGCCTCCTGTCCTCGATCACCTGCTGCTGCTCTTCCTCGTCCAATCGCTTTCTAT
>JALLAP010000103.1:0-19469 GCA_036939355.1 Thalassiosira profunda | reverse complement strand
CCAACGCCGCCAGTTCCTTCTTGACCGACGAGCACGTGTCAAAGATGTACGAGAGAACATACTTGGCATCCGGCTTGGATAGACCCTTGAAGGTGTCCGTTTCGAGGAAGCGGAAGGTCGAGGAGACGCCGCCATCGGCCGATGTCGGGAACGCCCTCTTGGCGGCCATTTCGAGATCGTGGACCGTCGCCCGCAGCGATTGGATGGAAGCGTCCACCTGTTTCAGCTCGTCCGCGTCCACCGCGTCGCCCCCACTCTTCACCAGCTTCCTCCGGTCGGACACGGCCTCGTCCAGCTGACGCCGCTGCTCGTCGATCTGGACCTTGATGGCCGAGTACTCGAACTCGCGGTCGACCCACGACGCCAGCTCGACCTTCCGGCCCTCCTTAGTGTCGCCGCCGTCCATCGAGGTCGAAGCCAGGCGCATCTTCCCCGCCGATCGACGCTTTCGCTCCATCTCGGCCCGGACCTTCTCCTTGGCCGCGGCCTGGTCCATCTTGCGCTTCAGCACGGCCGCCTGCTTCTGCGCGGCGCTCTTCGTCTTGGCCAGCTCGACCTTAAGCCGCTGGCTGTCCTTCAACATCTTGGCAGCCTTCTGCTTCGCCATCCTCTTCTCGGCCCGCATCTCGACGGACGCCTCCTTCAGCTTGCGCTGCAAATCGGCCCGGCGGCGCTTGTCCTCGACAATCTCGGCCATGAGCCGCTCGCATTTCTTCTCCGCCTGCTCCTTCATCTTCATGCTCCGCTTGTGTTCGTTCGCCTTGCCGCGCAGCTCCTCGATCCGGTCCTCCAACTTGCTGATTTGATCGCGCAATTTCTTCGTCATCGGATCGTTCGCCTTGCGCTTGTTGCGGCGCTGGGCGTTGCCCTCGCCGTTTTCCTTCTCGCTGCCCGACACCTTCACCACAAGATCGTCGCGCTCGGCCGTCAAGGTATCCACCTCTGCCTGCATCAACCGCAGCGAGTTTTCGTAGTGAATCTGGAGGTTGTCGTGGACGGCCCTCTCCTTGTTCATCTGCAACAACATCGCCTCCTTCTGCTCGATGGTGGCGCTGACGCCCGACAACTCGGTGGTGAGCAGTTCGTTGCGCGCGGCATCCTCTTCCGACATTACCCCGGCGAGCACATCTCCATCCTTTGCAAGGGTCTCCTCAATGTTGCTAAGGTCGCCATTGCTGGCAAGGATGGCGCCTGCTGTTGCCCGTGCCACCGCAGCCTCGGTCCGAGCCTCGAGCAGCTCCGCCTTCGACTCGGCCAGCTGATTGCGAAGCTGGCTCACAACGTCCTCGTTGGCCGCAATATTGTCGTCCGCGAGGTCGACGCCCTGCGATTTGGCGAGCTGGACAATGGCCTCCGACTTGGCCTGCCACTTGTCGGCCCGCAGCGACGCCTCCAGCACCTCCTTGGCGTGGCCCCCGGCACGACCCTTCAGCAACTCGTTCTCGGCGAGGAGCGAAGAGCACTGCGCCTGAAGCCGAGAGGTCGCCTCCATGTTATCAGTGGAAAGCGCGCCTCCCGCCACAGAGAAGCGGCCAGCGCCACTGCCTCCTCCCGCATTGGAAACGATCATCTTGGACTCCATCCGCGCCAGCTCCAGCTTCAGCTGCTGGTTCTCGCGCCGCAAAGCGGCCGCCTCGCTCGCCGACAGACCGGCCGACACGACGTTGCGCACGGCCGAGTTCTTGATGTTGCGCGTGCGCTCGGCGTACCGGAGGGTGTTGATGCTCTCCTCAATATTCGATTCGGCTGGCGAAATGCACGCAATCATCACCGTGCGCGAGTTGCCGCCCAGCGAATCCTGCAGCAGCCTAGTCAGCTTGGAATCGCGGTACGGAATGTGCGCGTGATTGCTACTTCCGCCGCCACGTTGGCCCACCTCCGACAGCGCGCTGACCACCTGCCCCAGCACGAACAGTCCCTTGTTAATGTTGATGCCCTCCTTCATCCTCGACCCCTCGGCGCCGGTGCGCTTGAGGCGCTCCGAACCGGCGAGGTCCACCAACGTGAGCTTGGCCTTCATCCCCTGGCTGGAGGATCGGGGACTCTCAGAGTCCTCACCGGGGCCGTCCAAGTTGGGAGCGATGGTCACGGTCAAGGTGCAAATGGCGTGACTCCTCGAGCTGACCGAGTTCATGTGCGTGCTACCAGTGGCGCGCTTGGCGCTCGCCTTCTCGATCAGCGCCCGGACTTCCTCCGGAGATCCGACGGCAAAGTGCTTGAGGTTGGGAATGACGACGCCCTCCGTCTTGGAATCCCGGACCTGCAACGTGGCGTTGACTGCCGAGGTATCGTCATTCAGAAGATCGACGGCTTGCTCGTTGTAGATTTCCAGGTAGCTCATTGTCACCTTGACGCGCTCGTCTCCGTTCGGTAGAGCCTGTTGGGCCCGGAAGAGATCATAAACGGCCCGGGCAATCACGCCCTCCGAAGCCGGGCCAACCGTGCTCCCATCCGTGCCCATCGTAAAGGTCTTTCCAGATCCAGTCTGCCCGTAAGCCAAAATGGTGGCGTTGAAGCCCTTGAAGATGCTGCCGTTGATCATGTCCCCACAAGTGCTCTGATAAACCTCTTGCTGCGTGGCCGACGGAGCGAAGACGGAATCGAACTCGAACTTCCTCCGCTCGCTGGTGCCGCCCAGAGAATCGTCGGGGGAGGCGACGCTGATTCCGTTGAGAGTAGGGTGGGCCAAGATCGATTCGGCGCTGTTCTCGTCGAGCTCTTTGGCCGAGAGAGGACGAACACGTGCAACCACTCTGACGTTTTGATCAGAGGCGTTGGTCGGCGTGGGCGCCGTGCGGATGGCGCGGGGCGGATGGCTGGCGAAGCCGCCATTGACTGGCGCCGTGATGGGACGGCCACGGCCCGCGCTGCCCGCCGAGGAGGCCGACGAGGCCGAGGACGTGGAGGCCCGCGACGGGGCGTCGTCGATGTTCATGTCCATTGTTATTTATTTTCTAGAAGCGCGCCGTTTGTGGCTTCGTTACTGACAAAAGATGGATGCCCCTGCCATTGCCCCGCACGCCCTTGCGTTGCGATCTGACAATGAACCTCGGCTCCGCCTCGTGTGTTGCCGCAGAGAAGCTCTCTCGGACGCCGTCGGAGTCGGCACACATCTCGTGAGCGATTTTGCGATTTCACTTTGCGTGCTCGAGTCACGAATCCAAGTCACGGATGAATCTGTACCATACCAATTCCTAATTAGAGTACATGTGTATGTAGCCGGTAGAACGTACTAATTCCGTTCGGACGCTTGACCTGACAAGCAGGTTAGCCTCAACAACAACGCCTTCGCCGCTCTTGCCG
This sequence comes from Thalassiosira profunda, assembly GCA_036939355.1. Lineage (NCBI taxonomy): Eukaryota > Bacillariophyta > Thalassiosirophyceae > Thalassiosirales > Thalassiosiraceae > Thalassiosira > Thalassiosira profunda. Next base: position 16,166 of record JALLAP010000103.1, on the reverse strand, counting down.
CTGCTTGCCAGGCTTGCACGCCTCTCGCTCTTCTGCTCACATTTTCAGCTCACCTGCACCGCACCGTCTGCCTCCCTTTGCCACCGCGGAGTTCACCACCTAAATCATGGCCCCGCCTCGCCAGCCGGGAAGGAAACGAGAGCCCGGGCAATCGCTGCCCCGCGGACACCGAGTCTGCAACGTCGAAGGGTGCGGCAACAACGCCAAGCAGGGAGGGGTCTGCATCCGTCACGGCGCCCGCGTCGCCCCCGCCAAGAAGTGCGGCGTCCCGGGCTGCAACTCCAGCGTCAAGCGCGCCGGACTGTGCCTCCGTCACGGCGGAAAGCTCCCGCCGTGCACCGTCGTCGGGTGTGCGAACGACGCCAACACGGTCGATGGGCTGTGCGTCAAGCACGGCGGGCGGCAGCAGTGCAGCACCAAGGGCTGCGACAACCTGGCGAAGAAGGGAGGCGTCTGTTGCAAGCACGGCGCCCAGCCCAAGCCCATATGCAAGGTGGACGGGTGCACCACCCTCTCGTACACTCGCGGCGTGTGCATCAAACACGGCGCCAAGACGTACAAGTATGTGTGCAGCTACGGGGACTGCCAGAACCGGCCCAAACTCAAGGGCGTGTGCAAGCAACATGGGGACGAGTGGCGGGTGTGTAAGCATAACGGATGCGAGCACATTGCCCGCAAGGGAGGCGCTTGCACCAGGCACACTCCCAAGACGGGGTCTCTGGCGGAGCAAGCGATTGGGGGTGATGGTGCATCCATCAGCTTGGCGCAGAGAGACGGGCTGTGCCGGACGGTCTCTGCCGAGAGGGATGTCGCCGCAGAAGACGCGGCCGCCCTTCTTGTCCAGCTGCACGGCGACAATGCAACCACCAGCTTGGCCGAGGGTGACGACCTTTGCCGGACTGTCAGCGAAGAAGCCGCAACCGATTGCAGTGTGCCTGGGAAGAAACGCGCAACAACGGAGCAGGGAACATCGATGATGGAAGACAGTGGGCCGCCGAAGAAGCGGGTCCTTCGCGAGCCAAACGCCGCGAATTCAATGATGAGTGTATGAGAAGGCAATCCGAACTGTAAACAGACAGGCCGTTGTACAGGGCCGTGTAAAGCATAACTTTAGGAGAAGCTACTATCTAAAGCAGCATCGAAATGCACACTCTTCTTCGCCAAAGAGTCCCTCCGTTGCTTTGCCTTTTCTTTCCGGATAAGCTGCTCTTTTGACTTGTCGACGAGGCGGGAGAACTCCAGCAATACTCCAAAGATCGTGCTTGCCTTGCACGTCTTGACATCCTCCGCAAAGAAATAGCAGAGCCGCTGCACCTTCCCTTCGACTGAACTGAACAGAGTGTCGAGGTCGTCTATTTCGCTTGTTGCCTTCTGGAGGAATGGCACGAGTTTCTGCAGAAACAACGAAGAAGCTTCATCATCACCTTGCGACTTCTCCGCCTCGATCGAGCGCTCGATGCCCTCTGCTCCCGTTTTGATCTCCCTGAGTGACAGACTCAGGTCAGCGAGGTCCAACCTCATGGCCTCGCGAACTGCCGGCATGTCAGATTGAAACTCGACGATATCAAGCCTCTCGTTCAGAGCTGTGGACACGAGCAGGTCCAGCACGGTCGTTTTGCCATCGCTCCCCTTCTTCTGGGCAGTCTTGATCAACGAGTCCAGCGTGATGCCGCGGGCTTGCGGTTTGCCGGCACTCTCGTTCATCAAGTTACCAAATGCCAGCAGTTTCCGCAGCACGGCCGCCAACTTTCGAGACTCGATAACTTCGTCGCAGGCCATTGCGAGTAAGTTGAGCGACGCCGTCAGTGATTGCGCGAGTTCGTCGAACTGCAGCGTGTACCTGAAAGCAGACAACTTCTGGGGAAAGCGCGGCACCTTATTAACCGAGAGGAACCAAAGCTCCGCTCGCCCAAGCCCATCCTGCTGCCCGCTGAACTGCTTTAAGCTGTTGAGCTCCTCTGGCTTTGGGAGCAGAAGCTGCATATTGCTCAATTTCTCAACGTCAAGGTGCTGTCCGTTGAGAGAAGCCACGGCATGGCACAAATCGTCGAAGTTGGAATAGGCTCGAAATTGCGCCAGCGAAATCGCGATGTTGTTTGCCCGCTTCGGATCGATGAGACTCGTCGGCGCGCTGCTCTTCTTGCTCTTTGCGGCAACCTTTTTCTTCCCTGCACCATTGGCGTTGACCGGCGAGACGCCGAAAAGAGACTCGAGCCGTTCAATCTCCGCCTGCTTGATGTCATCCTCCGCTTCGGCACTCGCCCAGAGCGAGTTACCGAGTTTGTCGTCATCGACCGTTTGCCAGTGAACCTTCTGCATTGCCCTCGAGGCCCTCCTGCGACCACGCTGTGGCGTAGGAAATTGCCTCGCCGGCGTCCGGCCAGACGGCTGAAGCCCGTACGCAAGCGAGAACATTCGGATCTTCTCCTTGTCGACGCCATCCTGAGACATCTTAGCCACGATCGCCATCAAAGGAACTCCCACGGATTCCATCTTCGTATACCGTTCGAACGTATCGTCCTTCTTGATGTCCGCTTTGGATACAGTGGTGGGAGGTTGCTGCTTCCGTGTTGATGCGGGCGTTCTGAGCTGCGGTGCCAGCGGAAGTGATGCCGGCGCAGGCGTGGATACCAAGCCGTGAAATTCCCTGAACAAAGCGATCTTGGCGGCATCGACTCCTTCCTGCTTCAATTTGTGAGCCACTGCAGCGGCAGGAACCCCCTTCTTTGCCATTTTCATGTATTTGGCCAGCGCCGGGTCCGTCATCAAGCTCTCCTTTGTTCGCTTCCCAGGCGTTTGCGGCGCAGCGCGTGCAGTCGATGGGCTTGGTTGGCTCAACAACGCAACTTTGGCAGCGCCTTTTTCCTTGCCATTTGGCGACGCAGTCTTCATAGTTTCAATGGCCTCGTCCGACATACCCTCCTGCTTCATTTTGTGGCAAACTGACGGCAAGGGCACGCCAAACGAGAGCATGCGTCGATATTTTGCAAGGGCCTCGTCTGATTCTGCTGATTTCGCAGGAGACACCGGTTTCTCTTCCATTGCTGAGGCAGGTCCATCGTCAATTGCTGGCGGTGCGGAAGTCGGCTGGGCACGCGACTTAATCTGAGCCAAAAGCATGCTCTTGGGATCAGGATCAGTCTGAGCACCCGCTTGCTGCGCCGGCGATTGAGCGCGGGATTTGATCTGCGCCAACAGCAGGCTCTTTGGGTCAGGGGGGACCGTTGGGGTTGCCACTGGATCACTGTCTGGCATGGTTGGCGCAGTTTTGACAGCGCTGGCAGTGTTCGCCACGGAGCGCGATCGTATTTGAGCCAGGAGCATGCTCTTGGGGTCAGCTGACTCGACTGAAAGCACCACGTTTTCCTCAGAGCGAGATTTGATCTGAGCGAGTAACAAGCTCTTCGGATCCGCTCTTGTCTCGCTACGTCCCTGCATTGCGACAGGCGTGGCAGGCTTCCCTGCGCCAATGGTTATCTCCCCCACAACTTGCTCGCCAGGTGCAGTCGTCGACTGATTCCGAGGTGTAGTTGTTGTGTTCATCCCTCCTGATTCACTGCCCTCTTTGGCGTCACCGAAGCTGAGTCTCTGGCTGGTGGCGCCTGCACTGGGAGACACGCGAACGGAGGATGGCACTCGAGATGCACTCGATGGCGACATGGTCCCACGCTGCGGAATGGCCGTCAGCCTTTTTGTGTGCGATCCAGGGGTGGAAGGCGCAGCCAGTCGATCGTGACTCTGTCCAGTGGCAGACGATGGCGAGCCGGGAAGAGGCGGCTGAGGCGTGGGCATCGGCGCCAATCTCGGGTCTTCCCACGTACTGTCGTCCCGATCGACGTTATAAAAGTAGTGGTGACCGTCGTGCGATGGTGTTTCAGGGCTAGTCGGCGCTAGATGATAATTGTAATAGCTATGAGATGCAAAGCCGTCTCGATGATTCTCTCCCAAATCAATCAAGACCCATTACACGCATGCGCGACACATCCGCGTTCCCCACTAACACAGCCCCGAAGGAACCTCAGGAGCAACCCCCAAGCTGAGCTCCCCCAAGCTCAGCAGCCCCCAAGCACCCTACAACCGCAACGCTCTGCGGGCAATTAGCGAGCGTAGGTGTCGTTCGCCTTCTTCAGGAAAGCAATTCGCTCCTGCGCAATCTTCTCCTGCTGAGCATCGACTTCCTTCCATCGCCCAAGGGTCTCGTCCCAAGCTCGACCGCGGATGTCGCCATCAACGCCCCCTTTGCTCCTGTTGGCGCGAGCTTCAAGAAGCCAGTAGTTGGAGTAGTGGTACGTCTGCTCTTTGGGACGACCCACCAGCTTGCCACCCTGCCGCGAGTTGCGGTGGTCGAGCTGGGCAAAGGCGGTTAGGATGCCGTTGCACAACTCTTCGTCTTGGCCAATCTTGAGGAGGGCCGGGAAGTTGCGCTCTTCGCACTGAAGCAAGAGTGGGACTTCGCTCTTCGGCAACCACACGCCATAATCCTTGCGATGGTGGTTCTGAACCTTGACTCTGCAATTCACCGCCTCGTCCGTTTTGTAGAGGGACGTCCTCTCCACCGCTTTTTTCTTCGCGGTCAGCTTGTCGGCGGCCGGAATGGACTCGTTCTGCTCAATTTCCTTCACCTCGATTTGGAGTGTAGCCTCCTCGGGCGACACGGGGACGCGCTTGCTTGCGTTCGTGAGCATTCGATGAATCTTCAAACGAGGAGATGTGTGTAAGTTGGCGGACAGAAGAGAACAACTTTGGTACCATCTGACTCACCTCGCACTTGAATTGCTCCTCTGAAAGCTCGTAGAGCTTCCTTTCGACCTGATAGAGAATTCTGCCACCTCCATCCTTCCAAAGATAATATACCATCGAAGCTGCCTCCGTAGCTAGCCCATTTCTGAACGTTAGCACGTTGGCATGGACGATCTCCTTCAGGGACGCCGCGGCGTCGGTGTCGTCGGCGAGCTTGGGGATCTCCATAACACGTTCACTACGACGTCCTTTCCTGACAATCACATCGCGATCTCCCACTTCGTTCAGCGCGACTTCGCGTCCAGCGGTGAGTGTGTTTTGGATGTCGTAATTTCTGAAGCTCGCCTGGAGAGTCTGGCGCTTGTCTTTGCCTGTGACGAGTGTGCATTTGCCATCGTGGGTAGCAAGAATCGCCACCTTATCGAAAGAGCCGACAAGTTCCTACGTTGCACGATGCACAGAGAAGAACAGAGTGGGGGTTTGGCGAGAGAGATTAAGCGAATGCATTCATCTGTTCCTTCCACTTACATTGGCAATTTCTTCCTTGCGCTCTTCGGAAGTGTCCGCACCATAGTACTCGGCGCCTTTGTCAAGATAAAACGACCTCAAGCGTTGACGGCCCGGCTCAGCTCCCTGAACCTCCGAGAGCAGCAAATTGGTGCTATTGTTCAAATCAAGAGATGCGATAGGGACCACTTTCCTGGTCTTCTTCTTTTCCTCCGCCCTGGCTGCGGTGCTAACTTTGTCATAAATCTTGTTCGTGACATATCTGCGGATGTCTTCGTTATGGTATTGTTTTGTTTTGTCATTGAACTTAACACACAACGGGATGGCGTCGACCACAACCTGGACAGGTGGTGAGACTACCAAACAAGAGAAATAGGCCATCGAGGAAAACACAGACGAAGAACATACCTCCAATATCTCGTTTTTTTTGCTGGTGCTAAGCAATGACCAGAGCCTAACGTCATTCAGCGTCTCCTTCCAAATGTTCAACACAAAGTGTTTGATGACAGAACGTCCTCTGCTCATCTTGTAGTTGACAATGCACACGTCAGACGTGTTGTTTCCAAGCAAGCGCGCAGCATCATCACTCTCAACCACAGGGCCATTGCATTTCGATTTCCTCGACAGAGAGCTGGAAACAGCGTCCAAAGACAACGTGCTGGCAAAGTTGCCCTCTGCCACCGTTCTTTGTGCTTTGTGCAAGGCTTGGGTGGCAAGCGCCGTGGCATCAAGCGTCAACGCGCCAATCAGCGGCTTCTGATGCAACAGGAGCTTTGCCTCGCGCAGCAATATCTCCACCTTCCTCTCGTCCTCTTGCAGCTGCATGATGCCATCGTGCACGGCTGGAACGTCCTGGTTGAAGTAAGTGTATGGGAACATCCTCGGTTCGCTACTAGCCCCCGGCAAATACGTGGCAAATTGCGCTTGAGTGATGAAGGATTGGACGTCCGTGGGGGAAGTCGACGCGGGAAGACCAAGTATCTCCACAGCTAAGTCGAGCACTTTCTTCTGGTTCTCTGGGGGCTTTTTCCCTCCCAGAAAGGATCGATGTTGGAGTGGCGCCGCAGCACTTTTGTGGACGGCAAAGAGCGATTCCACTGTGGATATGTATGGTTGGTAGACTGCGAAATAAAAAGACGTGTGCACAGCCAAGGCGGATTCTCACCTGATTGCTTGAGAGTTTCGAGCACACTTTCGAGCACACTGTCATCTGGGTCGAGGTCCAGGACCTCGAGGCAGTTCTCTAGAATACCGTAATTGTCTCCGCTGCTCACTGCCCGCTGCAGTTTCTCGCGAGCAGCATCCAGCTTGCTGTTGGCTGCACTGGGCTTGCTGCTCTCGGACGCGCTGGACGCCGCCACCAACGCACTGGGCTTGCTGTCCAACACGTCTGGCGCCACCGCCAACGCGCTGCTGCTGTAGGATGCGCTGGAGTTGCTCTCTTGCGCCACCACCAACGCGCTGGGCTTGCTGTCCACGATCGCGCTGCTGCTCTCGGACGCGCTGTGCGCCGCGCTGCTCTCGGACGCGCTGTGCGCCATCTGCATCGCGCTGCTGCCCTCGGACGCGCTGGGCGCCGCTACCGACGCCACCACCAACGCGCTGCTGCTGTCTGACGTGCTGGAGTCGCCCTCCATCGCTACCACCATCGCGCTGCAGCTCTCGGACGCGCTGGATTCGCTCTCCATCTCCCTGCGGCCGTACCTGTTTGTTTAAAAGAGATGAGATTCCGGAGAGGTTGTCAGAAAAGACCAAAAGACAAAATGGCTACTCACGCATCAAGCCCAGCCGCATCGCGCCTGTCCAACAACCAGTTCACTGCATCGAGTTGTCGGCAATTGGGGTGGCTCGATTTGCAGGCCAACAATGCGTCTGCCACATCGTTGTAGGTGAGAGTCTCCGCGGTAAAGGCGCCCTGCTCGGTCAGGAAGTCAAATGTCTGGCGGACTTCGTCTCTCAACATCGCATCAGTATCTCCATCTGCGTAGAGACATTGAAAGATGATGTCAGCTAAAGTTGGACAGCGAGAGAAAGCGTCTGCACCTGCATCAACTCACCTTGACGGGTCGGAGATAAGGAGACCTTTGGCCGCTTCGCATCCGATCTCCCCACAACGTTGGGCGCCATCTGCATCGCGCTGGGCTTGCTTTCCAACACATTGGTGCTCATTGCCAGAGCGGGCTTTCGTTGGATCAGCGCATTCTCAGAAGCCGCGACGGCCACTGAGCTGGGTGCCTCGGCAGGCGGTGCAGCATTTCCATTTCCTTGTTCATTCTCTGAGGAAGCAAGTGAAGTGTCAGATCTCCAGCGCAAGGATGAGCAGCTGAAGCTTCTACCTTCTCACCATTGACGACAACCAGCGCCCTCTTCTTGCCCGGCGGGAGTGTGTAGGCTTCCAGGATCTCGACGTCATCACTCGAGGAAGAAGCAGAGGACAAGGCGTCAACGTCGATGACTTCCTCCGGCTCGCGATGACGCAGACCATTGGAGGCGTTGCCACCCGCAACTTCCAGCTTGCGAAGCGTTTTGCATTCAAAGCATGTCTTCCTACTGGGGTCAAGGTTGTCGTAAGTGCAGACATCGCACGCCCACGTCCGAGTCATCCTTCAGAAGAGCCGAAGGTGGAGGATGCTCAAGAAACTGACAGCAGAGGTTCAGGTGTGAGCGCCAATCGGCATGCGGTGATTGCAAAGAGCGACATTCAGTTGAAACTCACAACGCGCCGCTCCTCTGGCCTGCGTCTGCCGTCCAGGAGCACGGGGTTGCGCCGGGGAGGCTCGCCTCGAAGTGACGGCGCCGCATTTCAAATGCATTTCAAAAACTCATTTCGAAATTTTGAACGCTTGTTTGAATCTGTGCACAAGATAAACCTTCCACAAATCACCACCGTGCCGGAACTCTTCTTGGTCTGAGTCGTTGTCGTAGTCATTTCGATACTGACCCGAGCTGCGGGCAGGAGTGCTGAATCTCACGTGATTTTGTTGCGGAGCGTATTGGCTGCCAGCAGTGCGGCCGGGAGTCAACCGCTGAAACGGCCCCACGATCGGAGAGTGGTTGATTTGAGGCCAATGTGAGTATTGTGAATGAAGAGGCGCGGCACTCCCCGCAAGGGCTGGCGATCCACTGTAGTAGTTTGGTTGCATTGGAAATTGCATTGCTGGCGAGACCAAGCTGCCAACGTAGGGCGACCCATTCACATAATCGGTGCGGAAGGACGCTCGGTTCGCAGGCGACACTGAGTACGTATTCAGACCTCTGAACATGTCTTCACCGCTCAGGCTGCTGTTGGAGGATCCGTCGCCGTAGCTATCATAGCTCTCATCCTCAGACACGTCGTACTCGAGCAGCAGGCTCATCAATCGCTCGCTTCGAGACTTTGATGCCAAGTTGTAACAGTTGGCGCCCCCAGTTGTCTCTGCCGCCACGTTGGCCCCGGCGCGAAGGAGGATCTTGACGCAGTCCATTTTGTTCGCTTTCACGGCGAGATGTAATGCTGTCCAGCCATCGTGCGAGAGCACCTCAAGATACTCGCCCGCGCCTGAGTCGAGAGCAAGCGCAAGACATTCTTCCTGCCCCGCACTTGATGCACAATGCAGCACAGTTTTTCCTCGTCCATCAATGAGGCCGAGGTTTGCGCCATGGTCAATGAGAAGCTCCATAATTTCAGCCGATCCGCAGCGGGCAGCAACGTGGATTGGCGCTTCTCCCGTATCGTCTTCGTGATTCGCAATGATCCTGTCGGCGCCCGAGGTTTCTGCCGTCTCGAGAATGAGTTGAACGATGTCTGCCTGACCTGCCGACACTGCAGTTTGCAATGCCGTCTTTCCAAAGGCAGGATGCGGGTCGTTCCGTGCATTGTAGGGCGCCAGCAGAGCCAGCCGCGCGACGTCGAATAGGCCTAGCCGGCATGCGATGAGGAGGACCGTGTCGCCGGAAGGCTCCTCCATAAAGTCCACGGGACAGCCAGTATCGAAAAGGTAGCGAAGCGTGCCAACGTCGCCTCCCTTTGCGGCCAAAAACAGTGCATCGCCGTGCAGCTTCTCGTCCCAGCGTTGGGCTGTCTGCACTGTGGACGCGAGCGAGGTTGTGATGGAGCCCAGCTGCCGCGCATCTTGCTTTCGATGAAAGTTATCGAGCATCATCTGCAACGATTCCTGCCACGCGGCCGCCAGCGTCGAGTCCTTCTGTGGATTGTCCGATGACACGAAAAAGTCTACCGTCCTCGTCTCCGACTCGAGCGAGAAGCAACACGACTCATGCGGAACGCTCAAACCCCCATTCTTTGCCTTGAAGGCTTGGAAGGCGGCAGTGCGGCTCCCGCCAACGACCCGGACGATCTCCTGGACCAGCAGCTCGTTCACGTCACCGCGAGCTTTCTTGAATGGCGATCCAAACGACGACCGCCGCTGCTCGGAAGGATTCTCCAGCGGCGACGATTTCGGGTCGTCCCACACGAGTGCCAGCGGTGATGCCGCTCGAACGGTGTAGTATTTTTTTGTCGCGTCGGGTTGGGCGTCGACGAGCGCCACTTCCACCCAGGAATGGTCGTCGCTCGAGTATGGCTTTAGCCGAAGATAGCGGCGCTTTGCAGCTCCGAAGGTATGGTAGGGTACTTTGTATAAGCTCCCCCCATCGCCTCCGCCCCACAGCAGGCTGGGGACCAGCAGCGGTGGGGCGGACGCCATTGTCCCCGCTTGCGGTTGATGCTACCACCCTCTAGCACCCAAGCCGTCGATTAGCACCTTTGTCAAACTTTGGCTAGAACCAGTGCCTCCGAGAGGCAGTCTGCTACTTCCGCTGCTTTCAAAAATTCCCTCATCGAAATTTTGAAACAATTCAAACCCAAAATGCCAAGACTCTGAGAAGTGGGCTGAACTGGAGCACTGGAGGTATTTGACTGCTCTTCTAGCCAAGACTTTGATTATGGATGTGCTCATTTGAAGTGTCAGTGCTGCTACCGGGGGCCGGTATCTTGCAACAAAAATCGGTGCATCTGCCGTGCGCGCAGCAAATAATACAACACGTCTTCTTCATCGCGCCCCGCCCTCTCCCTCCGTCTCACCCCCCTGCCGCCGCTTCTTCAGCCGCATCCGCTCCTTGTCTCGCTCCACCCCCGCCCGCATGACGGCCTTGTCGCGCACCTGCTGGAAGTGGCTGTAGAAGATGGCGTAGAGCGTCGCGGACGTGACGACAGCGAGGACGACGGCGGGTCCCCGCGGTATCCTGGGGGGATTCATGGGCCGAGGGAGGGGCATAGGGCGTGGAGAGGGAGGTGCGGCGGTGCTGGAAGGCGAGTGGGAGAATGCCAGCGTTGTGTGGCGGAGGTCGGGGAGAGTTGAAGCGGATCTTTTTCGGCCGCTTTTTCCGCCCTGCCTTGGCCACTGCCCTTCGTCCACTCTTCCACCCCCACTCCCGCTCTCCATGATGCCACTACTGTGCTGTCCGCCGGCGTGCCTCCTTGGGCTCGTCGCGCTGGCCCGCACTTCGGCCTTTAGCAACTTCCCGGGCGCCAAATCGAGGCGGCAGCGCGCACATCATCCGCTCCGCGCCACCGCCCAACCACGGAGCGGTTTCGCGCAGCAGCTCCTCGACGCAGCGCTGGCATCGCCCGTTTGGAAATACGTCCTGGTGCCGCAGGCGCGGGCGAGCATTGTCAAGACGGCGGAAGAAAATGGGATTCCGTGGGTTGCTGCAAAGGAGTGGATCAGACGCCAACCTGATGCACCGTGGAACAATGATGTGAACAACGAATACATCAACATACAATACCCCAGGTACTATCAGAAATCTTTTCACGCGTACGATGAGGGGAATCTCAGCTACGACGCCGCGTTCGAGCAGGAGCTGGCGAGCAGATCGATCGGCGCTCGCAACTTTCCAAAATATGCCGATCGCGGGGAGGACGTGTTCCGGGGGGCCTTCGATCGGGCGCTCGTGAAATTGGGAGCCGATATCAATGCCGACGGCGAGGAGGAGGATGCGATCATTGTTGATTTCGGATGCGGCACCGGCACGAGCACGCGGAGATTGGCGAAGCAGTACCCGCAAGCCGCCGAACTGATTGGGATCGATCTGTCGCCCTATTTCGTCGATGTCGGGCGGACCCTTCTGGATCTGGCACCCTCTGCAATCAACTTGAGCGAAGATAGCAATCATTCTGATGGATGGATCACATCGATTGATTCGGATCCACGGATACAACTGCGCCAGGGAGACATTGCAAACACCGGCCTTCTGTCCAACTCCGTATCTGCAGTCAACCTCGGCTTGGTCCTGCACGAACTTCCCCTCTCCGCCGCCAAAGAAGTGGTTCGGGAGGCGCACCGCATCCTCAAGGACAAGGGCCAACTGTGGATTTCGGAAATGGACTTTGAGTCGCCCGCCTACAAGGCGCAGAGGGAGAACGCCCTCCTGTTTTCGCTGTTGCGGGCGACAGAACCATATTTAGACGAGTACGCGGATGGCATGCCAGAATTGAGAAAGTTCATCGCGGAGATGTTTGGGAAGGTGAATATCACGGCTGCCACGGGGAGGCATTATGCGTTGTTGGCCGAGAAACGCACTGCAAAAGAAGGCAACGAACGTGCGGTGCTGGAGGACGATCGATTTCGGGACGACGGGAGTTATGCTGTGGAAGACACGCATTTGAAGCCTTGGGAATCAAAGGACTCGTAACATTTCTCTGCGCTGCTCAGTTCTCCGGCTGCTCAGTTCTCCGGCTTGCCAACGCCAGGCCAACTATAACACTAACCCTAACAGTGCAAGAATTTTATCTAACCCTAACCCTAACTGCGTGAAGATTGCAACTTGCAACCCCAACCCTAACCCGACGGTAACACCAACCCTAACATTAGAAGAGCGCGCGCCTGAGCCGATTTTCTACGGATAGTCCACGTGTGTCTTAGTACAACTTTTTGCGGGGTAGGAACTCAGCAGCCCCCTAGTTACTGGTGAGTCAGCGTTGTTGCCTCGGCCCTCTTGCTACCACATTGTACCGCCGCCACAATCGCCACGATGAGCCGCCGCCGGTGGAGTGGCTGGGCGAGGAGGGCGGCGCTGCTCGTCCCGGCGTTTGCGGCGTCGTTGCAACTCGCTGCGCATGCCGATGCATTTGCCCCGGCCGCAATATTCGACGCGTCGTTGAACGCAGTGCCCAGCGCGGTCGCCTACCCCGCGGCCTTCGTCGCGGCCTTTCGAACGGGTGCGGCCATCTCCGTTATCAATCAGCCTCGCATGCCCTCGATCGATACCGAGGTGGGGAGTCAAGTGATCCGCTTGCCGTCGGGAGCGCGGGTGCGATTGTTCTTTCCTGCAAATTGCACAGATGCCAGCTCTACGATGGCGCCCTACTGCACTGACGGCCGGCAAACGACCGACGGAATGGCGGGCATGGTGGGGTTTCGACAGCTCGGTCTTTCATTTCTGCTCGGTCATTTGGCGGAGGCATCCAGCGGTTGCATTCAGGACGCTCCCATGATATTCACCGACACCGAGAGCGACCTGCCACTGTTGATATACTCGCACGGATACGGAGGCAACATGGACATGGCAACGTATTTCTTTCGCACAATGGCCTCCAAGGGAATGGTTGTGGCAGCGGTAGAGCACACCGATGGCACCGCATCCTCGACAGTGTCGGAAGACGGATCTGAAAAGAGATTCAACGAGTATTACATGACGGGACGACAGCAACTCACGAGGAGGGCATCGGAACTACTGGCGGCAGCAGATTTTCTGCCGAAGGAGCTGAAGAATATTCACAATGCAACAATCGGCACTATAATGTTGGGCGGACATTCGTACGGAGCGCCATCTGCAATCATGGCGGCGAATGGCGCGTCGAAACCGTCCAACATTCGAGGTGTGATCGTTCACGACCCTGCCCTGGGCATGGGGTATGGCATGCTGCCTCCCAACGGCGCCAAGAGCAGAACGCCAACCATCAGTTACGTTTCCGATGAATACAACCTTGCCAGAGTTCGATATGGCGATGCAACACTGCACGTGAGAGGGGCGTTCCACGGCAACTTCGTCGATGCGCCGTTGTGGGCTCCGGCGCTGGTCATGAGGCCGCTGTCGGCCTTAATACCCGCCGCAGGGCCAGCAGACCCCGTGGCTGTGCATGAGCAACTGGCAGAAAGCGCAATGGCATTTCTGAAGAGCCGAGATCCGTTACGGGATAGCGTTATGAGCGGAGACTTGTTTGAGCGTGTGCAGTAAAGTGACATGAATCCTAAAAATAGCGCACTTTGCGAGAATCTACTCTGCATACCAAGGAGCCATAAGCTGAGCTTTCCTGACCACATAGAAGGGCATACCATACCACTCGCTCCATCGTGCGCCTACCCGGAAAGCTGGGACTTGAGACGAGCAATTTCTTCCGCCATTCTTTCCATCTCAGAACGAAGCATTTGGTTCTCCATTTGAGAGCTCGTCAACTCCCTCTGACAAACTTGAAGCTTCTCGTCGATGCTGTGTTTCTCGGAACATAGCTCTGGCCGTGCTCTGACGATGTTGTAGATGACGCCAAGCCCATAGCATGAAGCACCGTATGAGGAGGGGGGTCGTGTCTTTCTTCGGTGGGATGTTGGAGAAGTCGGGCACTTGTCTCGTGGCACTCGCTGCATTGACTCACGCAATGATGCACGTATCCAACCAACGATATCACTCGAGGCATCAGAGCAGTATCAATTGAATCATCTCCCCGCACAATGCTCCACCTAGATGCCCCCAGAAAACTTTTCGCCTCGCCTTCCCGCTATGACTTTCTTGCTCGCCGTTCAGGCAGAGGGCTGATCGCACAAGATTCGTACTGTCCTCGTCCAGGTATCGATCGAATGGGATGCCGTAATCGGCTGGATCGTTATGCCAGCGCTGTCTGCGATACGTCCTACGAACAATGCCAGCGCCCCCCAATGAGGAAAGGGTATGGTTTGATTGCGCAGCATTGGAGAGGCTTGATTCGTTGCAGACAAGTTGCAACACTCGCTTGGCAATGGTAGCCCAGCCCTGGCCATCAATGGACTCATTGCCCTTGAGATTTATCGTCTTGAGCTTGTCGTTTGTTTCCAACGAGCCGAGCACGATGAGGGCATCTTCGGTGTTCAGCGCATTCTCGCTAATGTCTATCTTCTCGAGTGAACATTCATTGCTCAGCAACTTTGCCAGCGAAGCCACCGCATTTCCATTGATGCCGACACCTTGCAACCCGAGTCGCTTCAGGCATTTACTCTTCTTCACCGCGGACAACAGCACGTCATCCCATTTTCGCCGAAGGGGTTCCCACCCAAGTCAAGTCGAGTGTCAGTTGAGCGTTTCGACAAACACTTCGCAAGGAGGTCGATATCGTTCGAATCGAGACAACAAGAAATCAGATCCAACTCCTTGAGATTTGGGTTGTCGGTGAGGAACGGAGCCAATATTGGCATGTCGGACCACAAGAAGATGCGGTGCATTGATAGCTTAGTCATGCTTCGATTAGTTCGGAGTCCAGCGCTTAGCCATACGTCGTCCCCGTCCCCTTCTAGTACCCTGCGGCACCTATGCAGAGAAAACTCTCTCATGGTTGTGTTTTGGCTTAAGATGCATCCAAGGCGTTGAATAGCTCGCTCGCTCAAACCGTCAATACCAAGGAAGAGACCATACTTCGGGGTATTGTTATGCTTGATGAAGAGCACTTGGTCAACGGAAAAAGTCCCATGAGCTCCGAACTCTTCTCGAAACATAGCCCTGTCGTCATCATCCGAATAGCGGGCATTGCTGAGACGAGCGCGTCTGGCAAATTCTGCCAGAAACTTTGTATACCAAGCCGTGCTCTGCTCTTGCTGCTGCATTATTGTACATTCGGCCGACAGGTTGATGCATCTGTCCAGAGGCTCGCTGCTGTGCTCCTCGCTCTTATTATCCAAAGTTGCAACAGTTGCTGCGGCCAAAAAGAAGCTGTTGTGCGAACCAACGATACATGAATGCGTTTCTCTCTCAACACTATGGTAGAGAATTTTTATGTGAAGTTGACCCACTGGCAGTGCCAAGTCATCAATACCATTTGTACCTATGTACCTAGTTGATGGACATCTTCTTCACAAATTCGCCAGTGTACACATCCATCGCCGACACCCGGCTGGTCCTCCGCCCAGCCTCCTCGAAATCCACTTTCTTCCCGACCTTTTCTTTCTCCGGCTTCTTCCCATCATTCTCGCCAGCCAACGGATTCATCAGCGCCATCAGCGGCACCCCTGCAAGCCGCAAGATCGACTTGAGTATGTACGACGTCTCCTCGGGGCTCGTGATCCACACGCAGGGACAGACCGATCTCGCCGCGAAGTCGTTTCCTGTGTTCAAGAATTGGTCGCCAATGTGTAGCGTTTCCTCGGGCGGTATGCCAAGATACGATTGCAGGACCTGCACGCCCACGCGTTTGTTTCCCACATCGACCCACGCATCGCGGCCGCCATTGAATGCGCAAAAGGGCAGGTTCACCTTGGCATTCTCCAGCTCCGTCTGGATGCGCAGCACCGTCTCGTCCAACGCCTCGCGCGGGATCTTCTCGTCCACCTGTGGAATCAGCCCCACGGACCGCTTCTTCCGGATGATGCGCGCTCGCATGTTCTGATCCTTCATCGATAAGTTGAAGCAGGCCTCCGCCCGATCAAGAATCGAGGTGATCTCTGCCTCCGACCAATTGCCCGGCGACTCCGCAAAGTACTTGGTTGATATCATCCATCCTCCCGGCCCATCCTCGCGCACCGCGTGCAGTTTGTAATCGTTCCCCAGCCGCAGGAGATAGTTGCACTCGCCTCCAAAGATGTAGAACCGCTCCAGGTGCTCCGCCTCAAGGCCCCTTTCCTTGAAATACTCCAGCAGCCCGCTCAGCCGTACTTCGTACTTCTCGGATTGGTACTCGTACCCTGCTGCGGTGA